>OMLB01009780.1:8213-26507 GCA_900302555.1 Myripristis jacobus | reverse complement strand
CTTCAATAAAATGGCTGCCATGGGGGCAAACATCATCAAAAATGAATAAAGAACAAGAGTCTCAGCTTTCCAGTCAAACCAAATTTATGCAACAAGACTGTTTAGGCCCCAGTCTGCACAAATACACCATCTTAGAATAGGCAAATATAACGCATTTGTACTACATGCAACAACCTGCATGGTTTGAGCCCCAGACTGAATGGGATTAGCATAAGGTGGGCATGTCTGTGATTCCTTAGGTTGTCTAGTTTCATGTGATACCATCTTCACTCTAATTAGGACAAATTAACTAATGACTGACAGATGGTTGAGTCAGTACTTGCTATGTGTTTTTTTGTTAACGCCATTTGCTGCTCAAACTATTTTCTAAATGGTTTGTGCCCAGACTTTGTTTTGTGAAGTGAACAAAGGAAACAAAATCAGAGTATGGCTGTGCCAGGCTACTAAAAAAAAATTCTAAGGAGAAATTAGATTACAAAGTAATGGAAGGTTCAATGAAAAATTATTTGACTCACTTCCTGGGATGGTTTCCTCTTCAGCTATTGGCTGGCTTTCTAGACTCTCATCCAGTCTTTCTGTCTGTGAGCAGAAAAACAGAGTGAGCAAAAAAACAGCAGAGAGACAGAGTCAACAATATTTTTGCTGTGACTGATGTTAACATGAATTTCTATGAGGGGCTCTGTGTGTGTGTGTGTGTGTGTGTGTGTGTGCGCTTATCTACCTCATGAGAAGGGGACTCTGATATGCTGCCGAAGCTGGAGCGGCTCATCTGAGCTAGCGACGTCCCGTATCGCAATGCCTCGTACACGGGGTCAACAATGCCATTTCCTGCCTCTGCACACACCCAAATAAGATTTCATTGAGCAACACATGCACATGAGTTTCGGGTGACACACTGCACACACATGCATGCACACACACACACACACACACACAAAGGTTCTTGTCAGACAGCAAAGCTCAGAGGCCACAGTATTGAGTCATCCAGAGAAGCCACTTGTTGGGAGCTGTGATGAATCAGCCCGCGGTCCTGTCACTCACCCTGGGCGGCGGGGGCCTCTTGGACCACACCCAGCGGATCGACGGTGAGCAGAGGAGAGCTGAAGTTCCGCTTAAAAGCTCCTGTCTGACAGGTCGACAGGGAGACGGAGAGCCGATAGGGAGGGGAACAGGAGGAGAGGGGAAGTATAAATGTTACTTGACACTGAAGACAAGACAAAAGGGCGGATTTATTTGTTGCTGTAAGACAATAACCTTGGCTTTATTGAGGAAAGATGAGGCTCTGTGTGATGCAATCTGTCCAGCTGAAAAAATATCTGTGTGCTGAGGATGTTTTCAAAGGAAATCTCAATGTTGGACAAAGGGGTGTCTTTGTCCTAAAAAGGAGTGCTTTTTCTTTTCGAGTGACTTCAGCAACATCACCAGCAGACAGATTTTAAGAAACATTTTGCTCAGTTTTAAGTCAAGCTGTGCTGTTTTTTTTGTAATTAGGAGGGAAAGGGTCAGCTTGAGGTTCTTTTTGTACACAAATTTTGCATGTTAGGCTCTCTGATGAGCTTATTCAGAGCAACTTACACTTGCCGCACTGAAGACTGTTCAGCTATTTTACACTTTCACATCACACTGCGATGCTGCGACAGATGCATTCGTTACAGTGAGGTTCAGACCTGTTGGTATTGAGACGAACTCTAACCACTAGATCACCCCACATCTGTACACATACTATAATAGTGCTATAGCAGCAAAGCCAAAGACTAGGAATTGCACTCTCACAGTGGTGCTGGTTAGATGAGCTGTGCCCACCATTAGTTTTTACTGACTGAGTTTGTAAAATACTTTTCCCCAACACTGCTGCTTTATGCACGCTGAACAACAGCTGCACTTCCTTCGCATTTGGCTTTTTCATCTAGTCTGAGCAGTCGAACACATCAAAGGTCTGTCACCATCAGACTGCAGTCATACTATACAGTAGATGATCAACCGATGCAGATCGAATGTCGCAGCACCTTAGATTTCTGACTTGGTTTCTTTATTTAGCCAGAGAGAACTGTTAAGCTACGTGACACATCAGTCTAACAGATACCGGCACAAAGTGCTGTTTTTGACAGAGGGGCTGTGAGTAAATGTGTCTTGCTCTCCAAATAGAAAGAGCTTATAAAGATAGTATCCCAGATTTATTTGATTTCAGCAGTTCTTCTTTCAGTAATTCTAACCGCTGTAGGCTGGAAATAATGTGGCATAACAGAAGAGAAAAAAAAGAAGAGATATCTTTGAACTGCCATTCTGTGGCAGAATCAAAGAGGCTTACATCCAGTCAACAAAGTTCACGTAAAGGTCAAAGAGTTATCAAGCCTCCCCAGTAGGGCTGGGCGATACATCAGTTTTATATCGATATCATGATATGAGACTAGATATCATCTGGGATTTTGGATCAAAATATTGTAGCTTAAGTGTTGTCCTGGTTTTAAAGGCTGCTACACAGTAAAGAGATGACAATTTTCAAAGCTTATTAGACTGTTGTAGCTATTACACCTTTTGTCTTTACCTTCTTGGTCATCATATCCACATTACTAATGACTGTTGATCGATATTTGATTTTATCCATATCGTCAGCATTTTTCAGGAGCATATATTATTTTGAGGCCAGACATTCTTTGTTTGATTTGTCCTTTTGTCACTCAGTCAGACCATGTGAAATGCTTTATGTATGAGCTTCATAGTAAAAAGTATTCCACAGGCGTACCATGACATCTGTATCATAATGGATTTCATAAATGATTGATAAATGACAGCCCCATTTGCTGTCAGCTCTGTCTTAAGGCAATATTTCACTTTTGAAATTCCCCCGCACACTCACCATTAATGTCAAAGTCTGATACTACAGCAGCTGCCCCTGAAACATGTATTTATCTCTGACATTCAGGCTTTTCACTGAGCCTCTTCACTGATAAATCCAACAGGCAAAACTCCTCCTTGTGTAAGATGATAACAGCGTGGAAGAAAACACAGAAATAAGGGAGTAAATGGAAATGAGGGAAATTAAATAAAATATCAAAATGATTGGCACTACAGTGAGCAACTAATAGAGTGGCTGACAGTTGTGATCTTGTCAGAAAACACCTTCCAAAAATTGCTAAAGTCACTCCAAAGTGAAATATTGCTTTCAGGCACCGCAGTAATATCAGGGCTACATTCAGCACTGACAGACAAGAATCAGTGCAGAGGCTCTTGGGGACTTTTCTTATCTCGGCTTCACCTCTTCAGTGAAATGAGCTGCCCTGATGTGAGACTGCACATTGCCTGCTCTCAACTCAGCTCCTCTACAGAACAACAAAGCAAAAACAACCACAAAACACCTCAGCCTTTCTGATCTCAAAAAGCACATATATGATATCACTGCTTTTCACGTTTTTTTTTTTAAACATGTAAATGTACAGCTTCTTTTCAACTCTTCTGTGTTTCACACATAATAATGACCTACTGGATCATAAGTGGCCAGGCTTCAAGGCATGTAGCAAACGATAATGCAATAATGAATGTTTAACAACTTCTCAAAATATAATAAAACTGTGAGTCAGAAATGTGGTGAAACATGTTGAAGTAATAATTTCCCAGATACTTCAGTGACAACATATTATTATATTAACTTCATAAGAAGTGAATCATATTTGTTATTGATAATGTGATAACACTGACTGATAATATGTTAACGACAAAGAAAAAAAATGCAATAATTCAAATTGTTATATTATCAAACAACATTATTATTATTGCCTCATCCTATTAAAGTTGTTTTCTTTTTTTCTGCTCTGTAAGCGACTTTGGGTATCCTGAAAAGCGCTATATAAAATTCATGTATTATTATTATTATTATTATTATTATTATTATCATCATCATCGTCGTTGTCATCATCATCATCATCACGTTTGTATTTCATGCCAATAAAGTCCATGTGAACTGAATTGAACTGAAGTGAATTTTTGTTTGTTTTGTTTCAGGATGTGGGTATAGACTGACATTTGTGTTGTATCCAAGAGCGAAACCCAGCAGTTTTATACAAATATGTTGCAGATTATTTACTCTGTAATTTTTTTTTAATGCTATTTAAATCTTAGCAGCAGCCCTGAAGCCCACAGCGTCATGCGATCATGTCTCCGGTGATTAGCACTGTACGTCACAAGTCTGTGATATTACTGAAGCGCCCATATGCATCAGCCAGCTGCTGTGGAGGGAAGATGCCACAGGTTATTGACCTTCCTCCCCACAAGTTCAGCCTACATCCTGTGGCATGGCCTCCTCTGCTGGTTTCTCCATCTGAACGAGACCAGCGTCTTCCTGACCTTATTATGGGCAGAGAGGAGGAACAGTTTGTGTTTGTTTTCTGACCATATGGCCCCATTAGTAGGGTAATGACCCCGCTCTCCCTCCAGGACACACACACACACACACACTCATTTCCATGTTTGTGTGAGTGTGAGCATGTGTGTGTGTGATGACCCCAGAGGCCCTCCAGAATACACACTCAGTTATGAATGTGTGTATGTGTGTGTAATGACCTTGGAGACCCTCCAGGACACATAACACTGCCTCCAGTGGCCACTTACACAGATGAGGCTTCTCCATGCACCATTTGGCCCAGTACTACCACTTGGATTGAGAAAACTCTTACCACACACACACACACACACACGTACAAAGCTCAGTCTGTGTCCTGGAGGACCTGGTGGTCATCACACACACACACACACACACGTACAAACACATACGCATGAACATTTCTGGAGTGTGAGGAAGGGCAAGCAGGCAGGGGTCATGGCAGAATAGAATGGATCTTTTCAGCATGCTTAAAGAGCTGTGAGGCTGGGTCAGCAGAAAACACACACCGTCCGCTGTGAAGATGTTACTGCTTGTCAGATGAGTCATTCTGAGCTGTAAACAAGGAAGGAGAGGCCGACCTGTCGCTGACACCTCACGCTGTTGTTACCGATGAGTCAGGGTCATGTTACGGAGCTGCATTTACCCTTTTTCAGGTAAGCAATATTGAAAGTGGTTTGAAAACTATGGTGGTTTTATGCACGCACCTTTGTCACCCACCACATAAAGAGACACAGGACAGAATCCACATGAAATATAGTCATGTGGATAGGCATCGGTGTCAAGTCAAGACCCCTGATTGGAAGGAAGGTGCCCGTGAACACTGTCGGTCAGAGGAAAAGCCGCACTTACACGTATGTGTGTGAGAAATATTTTATTACACGTAGGAAAAAGTAATTGTATTACCAATCTTAGACAATGTGTAGATGTGTGTTTGATGTTTGATGGGGAACGTGACAGCTATTGAGCTTTGTAACCAGTGAGTTTTGCTTAATTTTAGTTGAGGCTGTAAATGTTCCAGCTGTACCATTTTTTTTCTACTCTAAAATTACATTTAACTGGCAAGGCAGCAGTGAGAGTTAAAGGACCACACCAGAGATTTTGAATGTTTGGCCTCTTTACAGTACCACACTGTACCCGCATTTTCATTGCAACAATTTTCTAAAGTTTCTAAAGATTTTACAACATTTAATCAAAGTCCCATGATTTTTACATATTAATTTTTGGTTGAAACACTCACCCTATAATGTTCTGCCTCTGCGGCTAACAAAAACATCACTATTCATAAACCTGGGAACTGATCATTCACTGTGTACAGTTAACTTTTCCTAGGGGACTATTTACCTGCAGAGAGATTGCTTCACTCTGACTCATTTCAAGCGTCTCGAGTCATCAAAACACAACAGTGCTGCTGCTTTTAGGAAAATGAATGGCGGCATCTTTATTACGGTGATGGAATACTGGTGTGAAGAAAGTGAAAGTTAATTTCAGGAATCTAAAATATGACTGCTTGCTTTGGGAAAAGATCACCAGAAACATGAAGTATACAGTACATTTTGCAGATAGTTGGCTAAACATGCTAAATCTCTGGTCTGGTCCTTTAAAGCCACGCAGTTTCCTGCTTTGTATTTATGCAATTCACATTATCACTGTTGATAGTGCTGTTACTTGTTGTGTACTTTTGTAGCGCAGTCACTTTTTTAAAACGTATTAGTCCATAAACAGCCGTGAGTCTGATGGATGAAATCTAAACCAGAGGCTGGCAACACTGTCTTAAAGGTACACTTAGAAGGACAAAGGTGCTAATCACATTCAAAAACAATTAGTCATGATGTTGTAACTTTCACTAATGGTGTGTCATAGAGGTTTCAATTAAAAATAATACTTTAATTGCCCACCAATTAATTACTTAATTAGCAACCAAAGCCTTAATTACTTAATAAAATGCCAACCATCTTCATATAATATCACGCCTCCACTGATTTTGATTTAGAGGATGATGAAGGGTCACCTCCTCTTTGCTTCTTGAAGACCCTCAGGGGAAGAAAGTGGCAAACGAGGAGAGACAATGGTTGATACCATGGGCAGCATGCCAAACATTTATGATCTGGTTAATTACAAGAAGACAACAAAGTGATAGTGAACTGTTTAAAAGATGCACATGACATCGATCTATATCCAGCATTGTTTTTTTGCAAGTTCACTAATCTTAGCTGAATAAAAAAAAGAAATCTGTTCTAGCTTGGATTTGAATCTGCATTGGCTCTGTGCAAGGCATATTGACTGACTCATCCACCACCTCACCACCCTCCTTACACAGATTTTGTCACTCACTTAATACTACACCTCATGTTGTTATTTACAGGACTGCCAGAGGTCGATTTACTTTAAAACGTAACTATAGGTCGTAGTAAGCTGCTGTACAAACGCCCTATGGGGTCCTTTTTTGCCAGGGGACAGTCTCACTGCTCTCCAACGTAAAGGCTTCCCCACCGTTTTAAAAACAACCTGGAGACACAGTTGACTTGCTCTGTTTTTGTTTATTTGTTTGTTTGCTTTTGCCATGATAATCTCTTTTGAGTTGTCTGCTGGCACCGCTCACTCCAGTGGCATACATGTGTGTGTGTGTGTGTGTTAAAGGCATTTGTCTGCCAGCATACACAGAGTTAGTCGATGAGCAGCTCTTTTGGTGGCAGACAGCATGTGAATTTCATGGATTGATTTTCTAATTTGATTTTCTTGACTCTCGCAGGATTTTTGGTATTGGCTGACACACTCGTTCTGTTCCATTTACCCTTTCTTTGACTCTATCTCTGCAGAACATGAGATTAAAGAAACTTGGACCAGGCAGCCTTGGTATATCCTCAGGTGAACAGAGGGAGTTTAAACAAGACAGACCCGACCTGCGAGCAGCTTTCTGCAAGTCTAAAATTTGACCAAATATGCACAATTAAAATTAGGGATGATGGGATAACTGGTGGCAATAATGTTCATGCTCTTACCCATTGTGCATGAGGTGGCTGTTTCACCAGTTACAATAAATTTGTATGGTTTTATAACTCACCTTGGGGGAAAGAAAATGTCTCTACACATCCTTATTTGTCTTTCATGCGGAGCAAACAATAATTTGACCCATCCTCGCCATTCAAGTCATTGTGCGCTTATTTACTTTTGCCTTCACTAAGGCACAGTTGGATCTTTCTTGGTAAATCATTTGCACCCGCATATTCTTCTAAGGAAAGGTAGTATTTCAGACTGCTAGGGGTGTAGATTTTCCTCGTAAGATGAGGAACAAAATATAAATGAAAAGAGGAATCAACTGGGTGAATTATTCATGAGGACACATCAAACTGCATCACACTTTTAGGGAAGATGTTAGAGATTGGCAGGAAGGTAATATTGGTGAAAATAAGCCTTTTTTTTTAAATCCAAGGATGTAGAGATATCTCTATAATACATGCTGCAGATACTGTAGTGAAAATAACTCTGAGGTTATTTCACAAACTTTCACAGATGTAAACAAAGGTAATTTTTTGTTTAACCCAACATAGCCTCACAGTGTATGACCTTTATCATTGTGATGGCCATAAAAATTGTTTGATTGAACGAAATGCTGCTTTGACATGCTAAAACCATGCATGACATGAATGTTGACGTGTGCATAAATGTGCCTGGTGCTTAATGCATCCATTATCGCTAACTGATGATGCATCATATTTGCATCCTAACTTCCCGTTGTTATATGTGAATGCCTTCAAGTTAAACGTAACCTGACTATCTGCTGGTTGGACTTCGCTAGCCATCGACGGATGCTCCAGATGCCGACTGAACGCTTTGCAAATCGAACATTTGCCTCAGTGCAGAGGAACCGGGCGAGGTCTCCTCACAGTTTTTTGAGGTGCATGTGGATCATTAAGCACTAATAAATTGCTGATTTATCTGGAGAGTCAATGAGGTATGAATAGATGTCTGGATAGTGACACACCTGGCCACTTGGTGGGGTTGTTAGTCCAGTAATCCTCAGGCAGGGCGAAAGGGCAACATGCAGTTTTTTTTGTTTGTTTGTTTGTTTTTGTCTTTTAGATTAGGACAGCTGGTTAAAGTTGACTGGTTACAGTTGAACTAGGTGAACATAAATTTTCCTCACAGATCAGTTGTGCATCAGTGGGTTACCATGTATAACCATCTCTTTCAGACGGGCCATGGCCAACATGCTGACACGACCCTCAGGAAGCTGATATGTAATTGTTTTTTTTGCAGCAGGTCCACTGCCATGCAAGCCAAATGTCACCACGTTCACGTTTAAGACACTTATCCTCCACAGAAACAACGGACACATTTATTTAAGAGTCAATACCTGACACCGTCTGTTCCTCAAAAACAAGGTGACTGTCCAAAAAAGGACACATGAATTGATTTAATATCACAGTCATGGAGATTAGCAGTGATTAATGAGCAGTGACAGTAGATAATCGTGTCAATATTTCTCTATTCATATTCACATTTTGTTCTGTTCCAGACTGGGAAAAACAAAGTGACTAATCATAATAATGTCATAGGCAGACTTTAATAGATGCATTAGGATTGATATCCCTCTGGGGTGAATGGGTTATCACTCATAAAGCAGAGTATCTGCACTGGCAATTAAATGAGATAGCATTACGGTTTCATTTAAGAGACGCCCAGATAATGCAGGCATAGAGAAAATAGTCAAATACATGGTAATTGCGGTAAGTTTAAGGGATTGACCAGGAATACATTAGTGTGATTCTCAAAGTGCTGTGTGTCCTGCAACTTTTGCAAACATTTAATCCAGTGAACTTAGATTCCCTTTATCCTCACATAGCAGGTGTGAGGACCTTGGCTCGGTGTCAAAGTGCTTTGCACAAGTTCAACACCAAGAAAGTCCAATTCATGTTCACTTCAAGAGCAAGAGTCATCAAGTCTCCAGGGCAGGGCTCACACTTTTAAATAAAAAGTTCCTACAGTCCTCTTTCTGATGTTTTGCTGATTTGTTTGGACAAAATCTCATGCCTGCACACAGGTGTACACACACACACACACACACACACACACACATATATACACACACGTATACACACATTAACAGCCTTAACCTCTATAGCCTCAGGAGGCTCTTCCCTGCTGTGCCTGGGAAGATGGTGTGTCCCATGTCTGCCAGGCTGCCGGTCCAAGGATGGTTTCTGTTTGCAAGCGTGCACGTGTGTATGCATTTATGTGTGTGTGTGTGTGTGTGTGTGTGTGTGTGTGTGTTAGAGAGAGAGGGAAAGAGATGAGGAGTGAGAGAGACATAGAGGGAGAGAGCCTACATGCACTTTCAATTATATCTGTGCGTGTACCATAGGAAGACGTGGGAAATGGAGAGATACAGTGCTACTTTCATGTGTTTGTTTCTGAGTGTGTGTGTGTGTGTACGTGTGTGTGTGTGTGTGTGTGTGTGTGTGTGTGCGCCAGCTGCTGTTTCACGGCAGATTAAAGCCTCCTGTGGTCAATTTGCTCTCCCTAATGTCAGGTCCCCTCCAAAGACTGGAATCACCCGTAGCCTAGCAACCGTGGCCACAGCTAAGGGAAGCGCAGCCATGCATGCAAAATTCCACCTGCTTAGGTGTGTGTGTGTGTGGGTGTGTGTGTGTGCGTGTGTGAGATTGAGTGTACACGTGTATGAATGAGTGTGTACGTGTGTATGTGCCTCTCCAAGAATGTGAATGTTTTGGTATGTGTGAGAAAAATATGGTTATATGTGGCCAAACAAAGCATTTTCCCTTTTTCTTCAATCTTCTTTTTCCCGTTGTTGCTATCACACACACACACACACACTCACAAGCCCATACCTCCACCTTGCCTCAGTCTATTCTTTATACCTCCAATGCCCATATCCAGTGTGATTCTCCGGGGAGTCCAGGCAGGACTGCTGAGAGGCTGGGCTCGGTGCGTTCTGGCTGGGCAGCAGCGCAGCCTCTCTGGCCTCCATGGTCTGGATCTGTGCTTAAGTACCTTAGACTGACTTACAGAGTGGACTGCTCGGTGGCTTTAGGCAAAACGGCGATACATATTCCCTGGACAGCAGAGTGAATGTGGAATGAGAGAGAGAGAGCCAGAGAGAGAGAGAGAAACAGAGAGAGAGAGAGAGAGAAACAGAGAGAGGCTCTGGTATTTAAGAAGGACTCGGCATCAAATCCACAGACCAGCTGGTCACCCACTTACATACAAAGCAGATGGAATATCTATTTCAAGTAGGATTTGCTCAAATAAAACAGCAGAGTACTCTCTGAAAATCTTTTGTTTATCGTTAAGAAACAGAGAGAGTGAGAGAGGTGGGGTGAGAAGAGAGACCTAAGGAATCTGTTAAAAACTGAACAATGAAAACACAGACCGTACGTGCACAATATATTAAGGCTATGTTTACGGCGCTTTCCTCAAAACAACATGTACAAAATGCTGCACGATAAAGACAAACAAAAGGCTGGGAAACAAGCAGAGAGAGGCATAGCGGCAAAATCAAATATGCAGCCATAAGTGTGGGGGTGGGATACAACACACTGTGGTTAGGGGGAAAAGAAAGGGGTGAGGGAGGGTGGGGCGGTGAGGTTAAACCAACAAACCAAAAAGCCAGACACACACACACACACACAATCTGAGACCAACTGGATGTCTGGGTGAGTGTGTGTGTGTGTGTGTGTGTGTGTGTGTGCGTGTGTAAGCCTGACTGTGCTTACATGCGTGAGAAGAAAAAGAGGCAGAGAGCTGCAGGCAGAGAGACATGAGCCAGCAGCAGCACTAGATTACATTAGCAAGGCATGAGGCAGCGAGAAGGTCAGTGAATCAGATACTGGTTCAATATAGCAGCACCGCTCTGAGAGCAGGAGCTGAGCTGGTCTGCTATCCGAGCTGAGTGCTGAGGAAGCCTTGTCTTTGCGAATGTGTTTAAGGAATTTGACCACGCTGAGAGCAGACAGAAGAGCTGACTGCAGAAAATGGCAGCAGGTCCATTTCATCTCCGCAAGAGAGGGAACTTTGTTGCTGAGTAGATATGTATTAACAATATGGAAAGGAAAGCTATTTTTTTTTAACTGTCTGCTATTTTCCACCGGGTTTTTTACGTAAAACAAATTGTACTGCGCATGCTGTCTTTGTTTCCATACATTTATACTAATGTTGCCAACATTTTGCTGATCTTGTAAGCTGCTTTTAGACCTCATGAAAAACAGATGAGCAACTCAACTTTGATAAATTGCAATATCAAAGCAAAAGGATAGCTACAGTAAGGCCTGCACGTTTTTGCAAGGCTATAATTTGCTAAAATCAATTACAAGCACATCTACCCAATCGCTACACAGTGAATGAGCTAAATTTTGAGTGGCTATTAAGTCTCTCATAGATCATGTTGACTTAGATATGGTCCCTCTAACTTTTAATGGCTAGCACTTACAGTAGATGAGTAGTTCAGCACTCTTACCCCATTACACTGTTAGTGGACAGACAGTGCAATCAGGAGGGTCAAAGATTTTAGTGTGCTCCATCAGTGAAGTGCACTACTCAGTTGGATTCTAATTGACCTGCAGTAACAGGAGTGGACCATCCAGACCTCTCCCAGTGAAAAGTAGTAACCACTAATTGTCACATGTGCCGGTGCAGGAGCCTGCTTTACATCCTGGTCATCACTCCTTGCACACTTCCAGGTCATTCATGAACAGAAAAGTAAACCAGTAAAAGAGGAGATCAGATGGACCTTGAATAATCCTTGTGGGGAAGCTGGGTTGTTGTGCGGTAGATTTGTATGCAGTAGTATACAGAGAGAAACTGAATGGAAACAGAGGGGATCAAAGCTATAAATAAGAATAGAAAAAGCATCAGCAGACTATGTTCGATAGAATATATCAGTGTAATGTATTTGAAAAAGAAAAAAAAGGATAGGGTGTGCAAAACAACAGCAGTAGATCAGTGAACAAAGACACAAACAGATGCAGACTATTAAATATAGCAAAAATATGAAATACAAAAGTAAGAGTGGAACATTATAAAAATGTCAATATATTTGTAATCCATAATAATGAGAGGGATATAGTAATATGAAAAAATGTGCATCACCAAAGTCACTTTTATTTCCAGAGAGTGTCTAGGTGCGTGTGTGTGTGTGCTGGAAAAACAAAAACATAAACAAAAAACAAATCAAACAAAACAACAACAAAAAAACCCTATCATATATCAATATATTGTCTGTATAGAGGGAGATGACATATGTGCAAAATGCACCAATTCGCCTCTGTGGATCCCGTTATCACAGCTGCAAATGGAGGTACTACATCATCGCTGTTGGGTGGAAACCTTGTATCTCCAAAATGCTGAGGCTTTTCAGGAACAAAGAAAAACAGCTCCGTGTTTTGGCTTGATGACAAAACATTTTTGACATTATCAACTGGGTTTTGAAAGGGTTTGATAAGCCTAGAATTTTTGCAACCAATAGAGCAGCCTCATCTGAAGCAAAAACATGAATATGACCAAGGTTGTCCCAGATATAGACATGTATAGAACAGCAGGTGTCTGAGATTATATGAGAGTAGTTAAAGTAAAACACCCTGCCAACCACTTTATCCATTCTGGTAGAAAAATGAAAATGTGGAAAGCACCATCATCTGTTATCAGTATTACCATAGAGGTGGCACACAGAAAATGTCTTGAATGTGCAAAGTCAGATGCAGAGGATGCAAAGAAATGTGTTTGTGAATATAAAAAAAAAACAGTGCAAGCAAAAGTTATGCAGAATAGTTCAATGTGAAAGGGAATTGAGGGCAGTTTATATGTAGAGGGCAACCTACTGTAGTTGTGCACCCTCCCAGGGGCCGTTTGGACAGGAAGCATTGCAGAGAGTGATAGCTGTCAGAACAAAAGACTAGGGGAGTGAAGGAGGAGGTGGGGTCTGAGGCCGAAGGGGCATCAGTTTCCAAGGGTGGAGAAAAGTTTGATCGCCGTCCTCCCCTCTGCTACTGCCTCCAGGCTGTCCAAACTCAGCCACACAACAGAGACAGCACTTTCCAAAAGTTGATTTAACCTGCCTCCTCCTCCTCCTTGATGCTGCCTCCCCATCGAACAACTACACTAACAAATGCACAGGCCAAAACAGACTGAGGGGCTGTATAGACTGTACATTGAAAGACCCGAGACTCCTTGAGAACACGCTATTTATTGTGCAGTGCCTTCGTAACACCACTCCAGTCTAGTTTGTTGTTGATGGGAAGGTACTTTAGGACTGCACCACCTCTACCCCCTCACCCTGGATGGTGACAGGTGTTAAAGGATAACTCTGGACCTTATTTTTCCAGGTTGATGGGCGAACTTTCACTTGCACTGCAGCCTGTTTATGGCTGCTGGCTAATGATGGATCAGTTTAAAAAATTTTGTCCCTATCGGTCATTTAGACCCCAAAAGGTGAAAAAATGGGGTCCAGATTGAAAAACACATTAATTCTCCTTTAAGAGGCATCTTCACTTCATTTACAGACAGTGAGCTGCAGACTAATGTCCTTGCACCACCTGACCGAATTCTTCGCCCTCACTGATGGTTGACCACATGACCAGGAGTTGAACTGGAAGCCTGGTGAACGAGAAAAATGGCTGTAGATTTCTCTGGAGAGCCCTGTCTGCTACTCTGCAGCATGTCCACAACACTGAGGTCAGCAAACTGCAGGCTGTACGTGAGGTAGTCAATAATCCAGGGAACCATGGTGTCGTCCACCTGCCGCACTCGGAGCATCTCTCCAAGCAGGAGGGGTTGTGTGCTGTTGAAAGCACCGCAGAAATCCACAAACGTGATCTTCATCAGATCTCTGTCTGGTCTCTCTCCAGGTGGGAATAAGCTCAGTTGAGCAGAATAAATGAATAAATAGTTTCCATCCCAGGTGTCTGAGATTATATGCGAATACAAGTTAAAACGCTAACATAACCACTTTCCAAGTGCTATTTGTCCATTTTAAGAAAAAAAGTTTGTTAAACTCAGCATCGCTCAATATCTCTGAGATATAGAGAATCTTGTCTGTGAAATTAGGTTTCCATCTCAGACTGAAATGACCTATTTTCCTTTAAAAAATATTATTTCTGGATGTACATTTTTGCTGTTAGTTGATTTTATTTCACAAAAAAATGGAAAATGCCAGGATACCTTTGGACAGTTTTACAGCTTCGATACACCTCTTTAGATTCTACAAGTGTCTGGACTTCCAACTTTCTCTGAACATCCGTGGTCTGATGTTGATTTCATCATCATCCTCATCAAAATATTCAGTGGCTGCTTGTGTCCTGCAGTTGAGGGCGCTGTGATCACTCAGAATGACTTTGTATTTATTCACATTCTGCTTGCTGACAACAGAGAGAAGGGCGGCTGTGTAACTTGTGAGCACCAGCCTGTGTTCTTGGTGCTACTTCACTCAAATAGGGACACTTGAAGTTGGGAGAAGGGGTTCATGCACCTCACTCTGTCATGTTCCTGAGGAAAGTGCCTGCTCCTGCCTCATACTGACATTTCACTGAGCTGATTCAGAGATGTGCGCTTTTCTCCCTGCATCTTCAAACAACAGATTAAAGTTACAGTTGAGGAACATGTGTCTCCATCCTCAGTCCCCGTGTTGATGATTTTTTCTGTCATACGTTCATGCCAACTTCACCCAGCCTCTGCTCCTTGTAACATATCAGCTAGAAGAGCTATCTTCATGACGGATCTGAACTCCAGCCAAATATGCTCAAATAATCAGTCGGTCCAAGTTAATGACAACTCTTTTTTGAACCATGACAGCCAAAATAATGAACCACTCTAGCTACCCTGCATTTTTACATAACCCTAAATATGAGGGGATGTTAGCTGCTCAATTATCTTTGCAAAACTTGTGTGGAGGCTCCAGCTTTCAGAACAGTTTGCATCCCTCATGTACTCAGATATTTCCCTTTATTTATGACTAAGGTGTACTTTAGTGGTTGAGACTCTTAACTTTGTTCCCCTGCAGACCTGACAATCATTTTGTATTCTACTGTATATTTTATGCATTTAGCTGGTACCTGTACCTCAGAACAACTTGCAGGGAGTGAAGAGGGATGTTTTACTCACTTAAACTCTGATTTCCCCTTAATTTCCCCTTAAGTAGCTTCGAAGTTACAATAATACATATTCAGTATCCACTGGTTGCAACGCTTCATCAAAGCTATATCACACTTATTCTGACTGAAATATTCCAACTGAAGATGCAATTGTTTTATGGCTGCACCACTACATCAAATAGAAAATATCTCAATGTGTTGTGCATCTTTTTTTACTTGTGATCTTTAAGGCTTGCCCAGTCTGTGCTGCCATGAGGAGTGAATCCCATCAGGACCAAGTCGTATGTCTCTGCTATTCTGTGCCCCCACACAGGACTACTCAGTGTCCTCTAAATAAAAATACTAAGGGGAGTGGACTGCTCACTCTCCTTTGGAAAAACACCACGGGGAGTGGAGAGTGGACTGCCAGATCTCCTTTAAGAGTCAAAATACTACCGAGAAGGGACTGCCCACTTTCCTTGAAAGAGAAACACTGTGAGGAGTGGATTTTTTTGTCCATCTCTGTCCTGCAAGTGAGGACCAAATTGATTCCAATCTGTGGCGAACTTGCTACTTTCCCATTTTCACCTCCCTCCTCTGGATGGCTGTCCCCCTTGGTTTAGATCAGCTGGAGCTAAGAGCAGCTTCATGTGTATGTTTGTGTGTGTGTTAGCCACTGGGTCAATAACCATTTGATACACAGATATGTGTGTGTACAAGATGTAAGTGGCTTCAGCACCGCGGACAGCTCCGATGGCGACATGAGGATAAAGGACGATGTCGGGCTGCTTTTGGCTTGCAGTCGGTGCAGCCTGTACGTCTGGTGTCTGGGGATTCCCTCTTATCATTTTCATGTTTGTGCTGTATCTAATCAGAGGTTTAACATTTCCATTTACAGAATTCCTCATTTCCTTTAATCTTTTTGTCATTTCATTGTTTCACCTTGAGTTCCACTGTTAACTTCACTAACAATTCTACTGTACAGTAAAATTAAAAATAAACAAATAAATTCCCCATAAATGTGACAATAATGTGTGTAATGCAACATAGTAAAGAGGGATTATTTTGTGGTAGACACCTTCACTTCAGTCACACTTGAGTACAACAACATAACGATTTACAAAAAGATGCTTTGACAAAATAATTAATGGCAGCATGTTTACTGTGATGGATTACCTTACTCAGGCATTTTTAAAGCCTGTGGAGGATGTTTTTCATACCGGATGAAATTTATGGCAGAAAATGGCTCCTACAGGAGTCAGGAAAGCAAAGCCTGACATCCAGAAAAGACAGTGTGCAAACACCACTGAGAACTATGTAAATGACAGACATAACCAAAATCATTAGCACAAATTTAACCTAACTTTAAGTAACTTGTGGTACTTTTTGTAGTGGAAGTTGGGATTTAAATAAAAGGCTAGATGTTGTGAGGACAAGTAAGGCAACGTGAATTGGACGTGGCCATGTCAACAGGTTGGGCATTTTTGTAGTAAAAAAAAAGCACATAGCTGGGTTTGTTGAGGAGTAAAATGCTTGGACTTAAATCTCTGCCATATGGATTTTTTATTCAGAGTGGAAATGAACAGCTTTAGGTTTCGACTGAATACTGACTACTGCAAGGATTTTGTATCTCGAACAAATATGGTCATAATAATCAATAATCAGCTGTTGTTTTCTGACTTTCTAAGAGGTAAAAGGGATACTGTTTTTCAAGAGAGTGATGTTAGTGATATGAGGAAAAATTAGAGATTAAGCAACAACAGCAGGGTTTTAGAGTTTTATTCTGCTGACCACTGAGTGGGACGCTTTTCTATTCATGATCTGACTAACATGATTTTAATTCTGAAGTTAATGAGCCTTGTAAGAATACAACAGCTGGTCCCGGAATAGTCACTTTGTGCTGCGCATTACTCAGATACCCCAACAGGCAAACGTTTTGAAACCCAGGCCAAAAATTCATGTCTGGAATGTGTGTAAGAGCCGTGCTGAGGAACTCAGTTGCATGTCATACCTCTTTTTTTTTTTTTTTTTTTTTTTTGCAAAGTCACTCCAGATGCAGAGAGTGCCAAACATCTGGCTAAATTGTTCCTACTGTCGAAAAAGAACAATCCAAGGCAAAGAAATTATTTCAGGACAGTGGCATTCATTTCCCTGGTGATGAAAACACTTGAGGAGCCTTTCGCAAATTAACTCAAACACACCGACACATAATGTTTCTCAGTAAAAGGCATCAGCAGTGATATTGACAAAATAATGTCTGGCCTACATAGTTTTATCTTTGAAGAAAATTCTGACACCAGTGTTGTATTCAGAGCACAAAGCTGGACATACAAAGTGAAATATATAGAAGTTGTTTTGGATACTTTATACACAGTTCAAGTGTCATTTTGTAGAGTGAACATAGGCATACATATGAAGCATAGGCAGTAAAAGTTGTGAGTGGTCTTCACTGAAAAGCCTATCAGCTCACACTTAAACTATATGAGTTCACCATGGACCTTTGTATCTGCATTGTAACATATCCCAGCGCTCCTGTCAAATGAACTTGAGCAATGAAAGTAACAGAGGGGTACAAACAGTTGCTGAGTAAAGTATGCACTGCAAACATTGCATTACTTATCTTAATGTGAATTTTTGCATGTATTACTAAATACAAAATATATATTGTACAATGTAATCCCTACACATACAACTGTTTATCTCTAAAACGTGATGGCGACCAATCAGAGAGCCACTCTGCATTACCAAGCAAGCCACTTCCTGGAAGTGAGATGAAAGCCAGAGTTTCTCCAAAGAGAAAAGGGCCTTAACTGTTTTGAAGGCAAGTGTCTGTGT
>OMLB01009779.1:1568-17884 GCA_900302555.1 Myripristis jacobus | reverse complement strand
GGGTTGAGGAAGGCAACAAGAAATAGCTCTTTCTCTCCTCTGGACAGCTCATTCAGGCTCACAGCAGGCTTAGCGTGACAGATCGAAGTGCCACCTTCCTGAGCACTTTTCATGTTAGCATGCCTCCTCTCCTCTGATGAGCCCTTCTAGACACAAACAGACTGTGAAGCCCTGGTCGTGACAGGAGCTGCCCAAAGTTTTTTCTCCCTTTATTCCTACTGCCGCCTTTCAGGAGTAATTTACTGGCAATAAGAAAATTGACCCCCCTCAACTAAAAAGGGACAGTGGTAATAAAAAAGTCAGACCTATCTGAGACTAGATGACATTCCTGTATTGAAAAAGCGTCAAAACGCTACAGGCAGGGAGGACAATTCAATGTTACACTAAAAGCACCATCTAGGGCCTTGCGTGGACACAGTGGTAGTTATGTGCACTCTTGAAAAAATTCAGAACGGTATGTGAATCATGTAGTCGACAGTGTCAAACTAAAGGCATTAGCTCCAAATATCACATTCCCCGCGCTGCTTACTTAGCTTCCGAGTCTGCAGTGGGACACGATAAATTATTAAAATGATTTTCTCAGTAGCTGTTTTAATGAATAAATAGTTGAAATAAGGAAACAGCAAGGGATTACTGGTTGACTCACCGCTCTGGATGTTCAGGGCATGGTGCTTGTCTATGGCCCATCCTCCCAGTTTGGATGCAGTAATTTCATAGCCCTGTAGCGTAGCAGTCCTCTTCTCCCAAAGAATAAGGTCTGGACATGACTCATACTCAAAGCCTACAGATACTGGAGGAAAACGGTGCAAGAGATGAATATATTGTTGGTGATTCACGTGTTTTATTTTGGATATCATGTTGCAAATGCATGTGCTCGTCACTTACCAAAAGCCTCAGACAAGCCGTAGACCTTCTGGCTGTAGACATCGGTTTTGTCCCACACAAAGTCATAAGCGAGGTTAGGGGCTGCGGGGAACCACTTCCTGAACAGCCGGCCCTCAACAGCCACCATGAGGTGAACCTTCATCAGGTTGAAAGGGATTGTGGAGTGGCTGAGGGTCACTCTCAGGATGGACTTGTAGCCGGGAGTCCTGCTGCTCAGATAGCCGAGATTCATGTCTGTCCCAGGGATAGGGACCTCCTCCTGCAGGGACTGTACACCCCAAAAAAAACAAAGCTTGTAAATGATAGCACGAAAAGACAGAACTGAGAGGAAATATTCATTTTTTTCCCCTCTTTTTTTTTGCATTTTAAGAAAGCAACCCATGTTTTGCACAGATTACCAAATCATCTCTCGTTTAGTCGCTGGCCACTGCAATCTGCGTCTCTGATATTGTTCCTTGCCACCCAGCCAAACTCATGGGCTCAATGGGAGATTTAATAGAAAAATCAATGAGAGGACAATTAAGACCGAGTATTACATGGAATCCAGTGTCATATTTGTTCCTTCTATTCTAAGGTAACTACTTTTCATAACTGATTTAGTAATAGCATTCCTTTCATTAGCACAACAGTGTTCCCAGAAATCCATATGACAGAGGGGTTGCTAACGTGCCCTTGGACTCAGACCTTGCACACTACAGTAATCTATAGAGTAATAAAACTAAGTTTAGTGGGGGGGCGGCGCGTTGTGGCCTTGGTAAATTTCCAGTGAGGTGAGGCCTGGAACCTCTTGATAGGTAAAGCAGCAAAGGCGGTGTATAATATCAGGATTTGGGATCAGGGGTCTGTGACACTTGGCGAAGTTGACCAAGTCCTCTCTGGTCTAATTAAGTCCTCTCTCCTGCCCTGCCGCCACAGAGCAGAACAGGATGTACTGCAGCAATTAAAAAAGCCATCCAGCGCAGTTAATGCAACACTGGTCAGATGGCATGTCAATTATGATTTGTTTTCTTTATGACTAAATGTTCACCGAGTGCAGCTATACCTGGTTAATTGATCTCGATACCCCTTTAATAAGCAGAATTATAAATTGGCTGGCATCCCTGTGTGGTACTCTAAAGGTTGAAGGAACAGGAAAGACAAGGCTACTATAAATAGAATAGACTGCATACTAAATTCACTGATATGCCATAAATCTTATGAAGCAAACTGGGAGACAAAGTAATTAGAGAAGGGCACAGAAACGCCCGCTAGACATACGGTAGCCACATGCAAACCCACACACAAGGCAAGGGTGTCCAGTCCACACTCACACTTCTACACACACGCACAAACACACACAAAACCAACATCAAAACATACACAAAACTACAATCATGAAAGGTAAAAGTGTGGCCTTTCAAGTTCTACTTGTACGCTCACCCCGGGAGATTACAGCCCAGGAGAAATTAAAAATGTCCAGGCTGTTTTTTTGTGTGCAATGTAATCATCATCACTCTGCTGTAAGACAGTACAATGCACATTGTAAATCGCCCATGTTCCACAGACCAATTACACTGGAGAGATAAAATCACAGCACTGCCATGAGCCAGAGTTACTATTACACTTGTACTTGATGAATAGGCTTTAGAGTGGGGAAGGGTAGCTCTCTCCCAGACATGTGGCATGAATCATTTGGAGGAGAGACCCATGTAGATCACAACCTGCGGGGCACAAGGAGAGAGAGGTGAGTGAAAAGGCTGGGCGGTCACCTGGATTTCAGGTACAATGGTCCCCCTCTCAGAGCAGGAGCCAGCAAATGCGGTGAGCGGGGCCGGGGACACCACTGGACTGGGCCTGGCGAAGCTGCTGAGGTCACAGCTTGGGATGTCATTCTCCTCGTGCCGCATGACAATGGTATCCATGACGAAGAAGCGTCCCCATGGCAACCACAGAGTGTGCTCCTGGGTGATGAATGGAGCGCGCTCAAAGTGCAGGGCTATGGCTATGCCGCCGTTGGTCACCAAGTCGAAACTGGAACACAGACGCATGCACGGTGTCAAAAAACCATGACTGCTGATTCACAGACGATGCACATGAATGATATAGCTCTCATCTGCTCGAGTGCTGCACCAATCCCTATTAGCAACGCTTGTAATCTGCTGTGTTTTGAGGATTAAACCATGCCACAACTTACTGTGAATACAATGAATATTTTCTAATTAGGTGTAGCTATAACAGATCAAATAATACAGAATTTATGTTGCTGTAAATAAAAAGTGTCATTAAGAAAGAATGCAGTTTCACCATTGAACACATTATCCTTCAGGCACACACTGGGCTGGAAACACAATAGAATGATGAAGCAGTTAATTCACAGAACCACGATGTGAGAGGCAGGTCTCTTAATTAACGTCATGAGCTGTCGATTTTATTTGAAGAACGGAAAATAGCAGTGATGCCACGCCTTAACTTAGGGCCTATAATGTGATTGTTTCATCCCCATACTTGTGTAATCCAGTGTGCTCACATTTAAATATAGCTTGTGAGGCAGGGGCGGAGATTTGTGCTGCAGAATGGAGGCAGCCACTTCTTTATCGATCCCTCAGATGAAGGCTGTCCACTCTAACATCAGTCTAAAAGCCCTGCAATGCAATCCCATCTACTGCTGCATTAAGGGCCTCTGCCTCTGGTCTGACCTGAGTGGCTCTCAGTAAACAGGCTGCACTCTGGCAATTTCATCATCTCTAACTGCTGCATGGTGACAGCAGCGTGCCTGCACCTGCACTGCACTTTTGCAGCACTTGTCAGTTTTCTCTAAGAACCAATTAGCACCTGGTCATCTGTAGGCTCCTGGGACAGGGCCTCGCCCTCACATGGGAAGCATCTCCTCCAAATTACAGGTAAAGAAGCAAGTCCAAACAGCGGTGTGTGGCTTCTAAAGTAGGCATTCTCCCCTTTGGTTTAGGCTACTATAAAAAGACTCTGCTCAACCCCACTTCCCTTGAGGGAAAGCATCTGATTGGCTGTGGCAATAAACAAAGGTCTGCTCCGCCCTTGGTGTTTTGCCCTTGGCGGGGCGTGAGCGGAGTTGGGTTGCCCGGCGGTACACAGTTGAGGCTGCCGAGCTGATGGGGACTGTGATAGTGGTGCCCTTGTGCTGCTGTGATCCGTCAGTTGCCATGCAGATCCCCAGTCAGCGTGCATGACACCCGGCAGGCTCGGTCTATGCGCGTTCAAAACACTTCTGGACAGATACACATGGGCAGCGTGGCCAATCGATGTGGGGATTCACTGGCTGTTATCAATCATGACAACAGCCTTAAGCCATGTGACAAAACTTATTAAGCTACCTACACCAGCCTTGCTGCTTGTGCCCTCGGGGAATGCATCAAGCTCAAAGAGTTAACCCTGCCAATGGACTTGACTCCTCGTACAAATGATAAGCGATCATTTCTCAGCTTTAGCCAATGTATATTTATCATGAACCCAATGACATTAATTCTCCCTGGTAATCATCCTGCGCCCTCAAGGACACAGTGAAAAACCAAGCGGCGTCCTGTTGAACTAACTCTGAGCAAGTGCTTTATAGATGCTGGAGGCGGGTTCGCATGATTAGACTGAGTGAAGCCACACTGACTTTAAAAATGCCACCTTTTAACACCAAAAGGCCATGGAGGGGGTGTTACTCTAGTTTTGGAAAACTGCTGAACGTGATGTATAATGCGATGAAGCGCAACAGAGCAGCTTCTTTGTTGGCTGACGTGCGGCCTATGAGCAAACTCGTACTGCCGTAAAACTGTCCACTGCAAAAAGGGCCGCAGACAACAAACAAAATAACACACAAGCTAATGAGCACACCAGCTAACCAACCAACCAATGAACAGACAAAGCCAGGCTCTTGAGGAGGTCCTCTTGAGCACCTTAAAAGAAACTGCAATCCTTGTCAGCAGTTTCCTCATAAGAGAAGGAGCCCAGAGAAGGAGCAGGTCTGTTTCGGTGCCCTGCCCGAGAAACTACGCCAACCTCTTTTTGTCGGGGCCAAAAAAGTTTCTGAGATAGTGGAAAAGGTAATTTCAAAAACTAAGCCCTTGGACAATAAAGAACACATCATAAAAATGAGTTGAGACAGCTTTCCCATTTCTAAGTGGCTGAACAGGTGCATTTCTGATTTCACGCTGCACTGAGCCTGTTTACAGTGATTGCAGGGGAGTTGCAGGAGACTGGGCATGTTTACAGGGGAACCTGGGAGATGGAGTAGTGTTTACACATATGCTGGAAGTGAAAAAGAGTACAGAGCTTTACGACGGAAAAAAGCAGATGCATAAGAAAAATGAGGGCATGCAGAAATGGGAAAAGGATAGAGATGAGCAAAGGCAGTGCGGTGGAAAGGACATGAGACCAAGGATCACAGAAAACACAGGATGTAAGTGAAAGAGTGGCACCCAGAAAGGAAAAGCTTAAGGGCAGAGGGAGACTGGGGGGAGGACGATAGTGAAAGGATGGAGAACAGATGAAATCAGAGAGGAAGGTGAAGATGATGAGGTGAGGATGAGAGAGGCTTGTGTAAAACAAGGGAAAAAAGAGACTGACGCCAAGATGGGAGGGATGGAAAGAGGATGGAGAATGATCAAGATCAAACCAGCGGCAAAGATGCAGGCTTTTAGAGTGTCAGTGACTGATATAAGTGTCAGAAGAAAGTGGGGCTTAGAGAGCAAACACCAATCCAGGCTAGGGCGTGATAGAAGGGCTTGCCTTGCCACAAAGCCTTACTAACACGGGCTATTAAAAGCGAAACAGGGGGGCTTGGAGGCTGTGAGTGAACATGTGTCTGTGCAGCCAAATTCAAATACGATGTTCAGGAAAGAACAGAAGATTCATGGATAATGTTACGCAAAGTTAGTCTCCCAATACTTTCCCTCTGACTGAAAACTGAGTGGGAACCAGTCTGAGTTTTCTGTCAGAATTTCTCTAAGAAACTCTCTCAGTGCCAAGGCGGCTGGCACGGAGTCTCTCAGAGAAAGCCAAGCTGAGAATTCAGACTTTTTCCACTCACGTGTTCAGAACACCACACCACAAAGCTGTCTCTTACACACAACGGGTTAGCACGCAACTGTAATGAAACAAAAACAGGGTAGCAAGAGGAACATATTGATAAAGTTTCCTGTGTCTTAGAGAGGCAGAAGCAGAGGGTAGTATGTGCATCAGAGTGGTGATGCCAGACCATCAGCACCTTTAGAGTGCAGAGACAAAACAGCTAAACAACATTCTAATAATATTATTTTTGCACCAGTAAGATTACTAGCATGTACATGATATATAACAACTACAGCATGAATATTTTATGAAGCTGCAATGAGAAAGGCAGAGATGAGACCAACGGTTTTCTTTGAACACAATGAAAACAGCAAATGCAGAGTTCAATCTTTCTCTTATATTAAAACAGCAGAGACGTGTACAGTGGCTTCATTTGCTGGTCCGGCAGAATGAAGCGATGAGACACAATGAGGGGAGAGGAGTCAAGGCTCCGTGTTTTGACAAACAAAGTTAACTGTATTAATTGCAGGCCTGTGGCCTAAACTTCATGTCTCGCTTAACGGCAACTAGTAGAGGATTTTCTCTAAATCTACCATTGTCAAATAAATAATGACCATCTGTACTATGTTTCATAGCCCCAGTGAGCTCCTTTGAATTGGCATATTTCATTATTTCCCCTCCCCGCTGCTATTGAAGCATAACTTACGAGTCTACCAGAAGGGTTTTGTTTGATTTCACTGGGAATTGAGCCGAGAACTCCAAAATTGGACCAAATGAAAGCACAAAGCGGATCAGTGGTGGCACAGTTTGCAATGGCAACTGTTTTTTTTTCTGTTGTTTTTTCAGTCAGTAACATGATATATCTGTCTATGTATCTATATCTCCATCAAAAGGCTGGGCACAGAGGCGCTGATCACAGCAGCACAAGATCGATAGAGGCCGGGGTCTAACCATACCAGGCAGGACCCGAGGTGCAGTCTGTGCAAAGACGCCCCTGAGACAGTACGGCACATCACAGCAGGGTGCAAAACGCTGGCAGGTATGGCATACATGGAGCGGGGCTAGGGGCTACAAGTCCCAGGGTTAAGATGGAAGACATCTCCAAAGGTGGCTGAGGGATTTCCAGATCCAGACTGACAAACTGATAATCCAAGGATTCCAAATATTTATGGCCAAACCCAGATCCTGTTTACTGACTTATTAAGAGAGCAATGCAAACATGCACAGGCCCCAAATCCAGATAGTGATTATTTGTGATGGTTGGGTTGCATAACTAGTGTGTGCATGAGTGTGTGTGTCTGTGTGTGTGTGTGTGTGTGTGTGTGTGTGTGTGTGTGTGTGTGTGTGTGTGCTAACACAAAGAAAGAGGTTCTTACCTTCCATCCTGCCTCGTGATTGTGTAACCATATGATGGGTTGTTTATGAAGCTGATGTTTACTCCAACCAGCGGTGTTCCATCCGAGGTCACTACTTGTCCACGGATGACGCATGCATGACTGCGAGAGAGAGGAAGAGCAATATAATGACAAATCAATACTCAGTGAATATATATTATATGTGCCTATACACTAATTACAGAATTGGCAAGCACAGCACTGCGTCCCTTCCTGCATTTCACTAAGAATAGCACAGTGGGAAACATGTAAGCAGAAAGGTTTCAAAAGGAATTACTGTACAGAAACAAAAAAACAGCAATAACAGAAAACATGCTAACAAACTAACACCTCCTTGCAAGTCTCTGAGGGTTTTTTCATCCAGAGAGGAGGGATAATGAGACAAGGAAGCTTTGCTCTAATTAAAAAAAAGAGGATTTATCTTCTCCATTACAGAATGCAAGAAAGGGGAATAATAGGAATGCAGATTGCAGGACTTGCTTGGCTGGTTATCAAGACTTCAACAGATCTCCAGTCTGACATTAGGTCTCCAGAAGCTGCATAAATTAGATCTGATCATCAGTCCCCACCAATCAATAGTGGGAAGTCATCCAAATTCACCTCCTAATCTAACTGAACTGATGAGTTGAGACCTTGCTGTATCGCACCTCTCTTGTCGAGCTCTGCCCTCATCATTAGCAAGGCCCGTCTCGTGGTCAGCCGTCGTTTCTGTAGTAGTTTGCAAAATCAGTCCCCAAACAAATGCCTCACTGCAACTATATCATTAGACCATGGCTATTTTTAATACATTTGGGTCTTAAACATTGCCACGTACTGGAAACAATTAACACTAGCGTGTTAGTGGCTGCCCTCAACATGTCCTTACCAGAGGCAAGATCATTCACCCCACACTATCCTGGTCCCCAGGAACCCAGTTTTATGTTAATTAGGCCGGCTCCCCTTCAAAAGACCTTGGCCGTCCACCACTGCTCTGTAAACAAGCACGGAGATACTGCTCTGAATCCTTGTGCCCACGTCCAAAGATCCATCTGGGTGAATTTACATAGATTTACTAGTAAAGTTAACCCAGCACTGGCCTGGCTGTCGACGATTAATCATTCATGCTGACAGTTTATTTTAGAATGTCTTGTTTGAACAGGCAATCATCCACATTCTGTTAAGATGGAGCTGTGAAAGTGGAACTATCTCCTCCCTGCCTCTGCGAACCACATGGGGAGATGATTCCTCGCCATCAAGACAAATGATTTAAATATTGACATCAAATACGGCGGAGAGAAGGAGCAGCAAAGGAAGCGTGAAGAGTTCGCTCCGGCAACTTCCCGCCATGTGAGATTCCACTAGTCCGGGAGGATTCACAAAGTCAAAAGGGACTTCACAACACCTCAAACCTCCAGTTTATCATACACAATTCAGCCCTGGAGTGAGGAGACAGTGCATATTGTTCTGGAAAATGTAGAGCTCCTAAATCCTCGACACACAGGACAAAATTATTTCTGTTTTGGGCTGTATTAAATCAGCTAACCACCTTGCACTTTCTGTGAACTACATTTCTCAGCAGCTTCTGAACCAAAATTGCCTGCCAGGTGCTATGTAAAGAGATATTTCAAAAGGCAAGCCTAACACACGGTACCACAGACCCAGCAAAAACATCACTACCTACACATACGACTTGATTATAGAGTAGAGTCCATGGCAAATATAAGAATGTCACTGCGGCCCCCTCTCTCCCCGCCCACATGTAATCCAAACCGCTGAATAGCACAATATGCAGAGGTATCTATGTAAAAAATTAGGCATCTACGTAATTTTCAATTAATGCTGTTAAATGAGAGAGCACACTGAGAGGAAGAAAAACACACAACTTGACTGGGGAGAATTTTTTGACACTAATGGTCTAATGCTAATAAACAAGTGAGCTAGTAATAAAATGATAAAAGCGCAAGCCTGTAAATGAGGCGAATGGCTTCTGCTTCACTATTGTAAGTCTGCTATCAATCTTTGCCCAAATTGTTCCACGGACAAAGCCCCTGTTTACTATTCCAGTCAGCAACCAGTGCTGGGCCCCGGCAGTCTCTTGTATTGTGTGTCAGGGTGGAGAGGCAGACGCTTTATGCAGTGGCGGATGCTTTATTCAGTGGCACCTTTGCCGCTTTTTGTGGTGGGAGACATCAGAAATAGCAGTCTAACATGTCTACTAGCATGAGGAAGTGGTTAGTGGATCAATAAAGGGATGATCAGGTGACTAAGGCAGGCATATCAGGAAGATGCTGAGACCATGCCTGTAAGGCTCATCTGAAGCACAGAGCCCCCTGTCATAACCGCTCATATCTGTCAGTGGGTGGGGAATGAATACCAGACATGAATAATAGATTATCACTGATATTTTTAGGTGAGCTGAGGCCTCCAATCTTGCAGCTCATCTCTGGATTCTCGATCTTTACTTATTTATGGCTGCATTTTCTTGGGAGAGAGAGACAGAGTATTATTCAACCCTCTGCGCCACTTTCTCTGTCCAGTGAGGGGCTGCAAAATGTTGAGTGGTTCTTGAAAGCCAGAAAAATGTCAATGAGGGAAAATGTCACATAGTGCGTTACAAGTGTTTTTCTCAAGTGTCGATTGGCCTGACCACACACGTTAAAAAAAAGAGCCTGAATTTTGAGATTGATAACCGTCGAAGTTCTTCACCTAATATTTTTTTTGTTGTAAACTAAGTAACATGTAAAGTCTAATTATACGCAGATACATCAGGAAAAAAAGCAAGTTGAATTGAGACGCTGCAGAGACAAAGCAGTTTTATTACAAACAGAGTCGGATGTGATGGGCGGCATCAATCTCGAAAACAGCGCAATTTCTGCACAGCTTAGCAAGGACCCAATGCTAAGAAGTGCTGTGTTGCAAATTATAGTAAAGGAAATGATCCTGCTTGAGCAGGGGCACATTCAAACATCAGCTTCTCCTTCAAGAACAAAGCAAAAGCTCTGCTGGACTAAAAATAGGGATGTTTGAAACCAAAACCTTTCTGCCATCATCTTAAAAGAAGAGAGAAAAAAAAACTCCACATTGCAAAGTTTGTTTGATTTGTCTGTTTTCTTTGACATTATTTTTCTAAAAAATTTATCACAAGGGACAAAGAAATTGTAACATTTTCGACCTGTTTTTTTCTGTTTTTCACTGTTGTCTGTGTTTGTTTCTTGGGAGATAATAAGCCAAGATGAGAGGGATCCATAAGCAAGTGGGATGCAAATAAGGTGACACAGACTCGCAAGCGATTAAAGATGAAAAGGGAAGGAGACAAAGGAAAAAAGAGGCAGAGGAATCTTATGGGACTTTGACAGCCATCCTGCCTGATATGAAAGGATCTCAGATTCCATGGCTGGGGTGTCATGAGCCCTGCCTCTGGGAGAGGGTCTCAGATGGATTACAGTAAAAGTAATCACAATACATAAATATGAGATGTCTCTCGTGCCAGGGAATGCTCCCTGCTATTTGCCATATTCTATGTTTGTCCATCATTGTCTGTCCATCATCCTCTAACTCTCCGTTCCAGCAGTCCCTGCCTATTTCAACCTCCGTTCACTATAGCTGCCTGCCTTTCCCTACTCAGGCATTTTGGTCTGGCTTAAAAAGCAAAAAATATGTATTATGTTAGGTATATCAGTGCAATAACCAAAGCAACGGCCTATATTAAGACTGAAATCCACCGACTGATTTGTGCTCGCACTTGAAATGGAAAAAAGGGGCCTCTTTCAGTTCCAGTGGAAATTAATAGAGCCTTACAAGTGTATATACTGCACAACCATGAACCCAAACACACAACAGTCTCAATTATAATGCAAAAACAATTGAATTGAGCAATTGCTGATCCAGCCGGCTCAGAGGCAGCATGAGCCACTGGGCATCTGAACGATAAATCATGATTAAAAAAGAAAGATACTTATATTAAATACTTCAGAACGTCCATCCCAGGAGAATAATTGGGTTTAACTGGCATGCCATGCACAGCAGTGTCTGTCACTCACCTGCCATCGAAGGGGTTGGCTCCGGGAATGATGTGGGTGCTCTCCTTGCCCACCAGGAAGCGCACCCGGTCATAGAACGACTGCAGGTTGCTCTGTGTAGAGGACATCTGTGTCTCCTGGATGATGTCCAGGGGGTCCGGGGAGCCCACACACAGAGAGGTGGTGTGACAGGTCGCCTGCAGACAGCAGTCTGGATCCATGCAGTCCACCAGGCCATCTGCCAAGGTCAAACAAGTCACACACACTCACACGTTAAACAATAGCCTGGACATACAGAGAAAAAACACTAAGCATATATATTCTAGTCAGTGAGAAATTATTCATCTTGATTGCTGTTTCAACGCATGATGTGAACCACCTCTCTTATCATCCATGTCTGTTCCTGGAGAACATTTCAACACCTCTAGTATTGCTCATAGTTCCCCATCTGTAATTTGGATGAAATAATTCAAGACTGAGAGAGCTGCTGTGCGATGCACTTTACTTTGCTGAAGTGGGTCATTGGACTCCCTACCCTTTGCTTTCAGGGGCCTATCTGGCCAGATGGGTGATAAAAATAAACCCTGCTGTCAGGAGTCAGTCAAATCCCTTGTATCACCCTGTCTTTGCCATTGTGAGCCTTGTGGTCCCAGCACAGCAATGGCGAGACAAACAGGCCCTGCATAAATAAGGGATGCTGGTGCATAGCTCAAGCCCAGAAAGAGGTCTGGAAGAAAGGAAGTCACGTCTCCAACTTGGCCTCAAGAGTGGTGCAGCCCCCCTGGCTGGCTCTCTGTGTGTGCCTGGCTCCGCTCGGGGCTAGTTAGTGGGCCAAGCAGAGGCTGCCTCTTGGGGCCTGTGCATGGTAGACACCTCGGGTCAGCCACTCTGCTCTTTAATAAAAACCTGTTGTCCGGGCAATACTGACGGGAAGCCATTCCTCACTCTCGCCTGCACAGGGAGCACAACTGTACGACCGAGCCTGACAAGCACAGAGAGCCGTGTTCCTATTCTTCGGTACTTAGCGGACAAGCATAGCGGTGGCTGCTGATTTCCATTCTCAAGTCAAATCATGTCTAGTTAAGAGTCCCTGTTGACACCGGGCCAATGTCAGAAGACTTTGTTGTTAGTTGTTTTAGGATTTTACCTCCATCGTTGTCCTTGACATCACTGCAGGCAGTTTCCATGGAGGTGTCACAGCCGGTGCCCCTCCAGCCCAGCTGGCACACACAGTACCAGCCATTGTTACCCAGAGTGCACCTACCATTTCCATTGCACAAACCAGGGCAGCCCTCTGTGTAACAAAAGGACAAATTCACAAAGACAGAGGTTGGCACAGAATATCAAATAGAGCAGGTTTAATGGGTAACACAGAAAAACACGGTAAATTGTTAGCAAATCTGAAAAAACAAACACAAAAACAGTGGCAGCAATACAAGGCTGTTGATGGCAGTGGTTTGTTGCTGGTAGCAATAGACTTAAGGCATTTACAGATTTTAAATGGGCGAGGGCAGCAATAATGGCCCTCAGCTGAAGTTGATTAATTTGATACACCTTTTGTGAAGCTTCTCATATCCCTTTGCAGTAAAATCAGATAAGAGGGATCTTCTAAATCAATATTCACTCATTACTACAGTAGATTGGCCTCCTGTATCTATGGTACTAAAGCCCGGTAATGAGAGCAGTGGTATATATGCTGGCATCCCCTGCACATAATTGGATTGGCTTTCATGTGTTTTCAAATGTGACCATCATAATGATCAGAGTATTACTGTTACTGTCGTCTGCAAAACAGAATGAATCACAACGAAATTGCATTAGTCACCGAAACAGTTCTATACTGTTATTTGCTCTCTCTTTGTGATAAATTGTCCTCAAGATTGTTCAGAGTAATCAATAAGATTATCCCTTCAGAGAGAGTGTGCATTCTGTCATTAGAGGAAGCAGAACACAGAACAGAGCAGGGAGTGCACACGGCCGAGCTCGACGGCATTATGCAGAGGAGGGCTTTGCTTGTGCTAACTGTGTTCCCGGGCATGTGACCTCAGGGGAGCGAAAAGCAGGCTGGAGCTGAACGACAGGTGAAACATTCCTCTGTTTCTCTCCGGATAGGACTTCACAAGGGCATAAATCAGAGGATTATCTCCCCGCCTCTGTTTTGCCAGCTCTGTTTCACATTTTATCTGGAGCCTTATGATTCCTATCCCCACAATGAGACAGAGGCAGAGGGTAACATCACGATATCAAATGTAAAAGTCTGTCACACTTTGTGTTGTTAGTAAGCCGCCTGGATAGAGAGGATGCTGAGCTGACCCATTTTGTCAGCTAAAGAGACTGGGGCGGATGTCTAACCGTTCTTACATCACACAGGGAGTGAAAGAGGGAGGGAGCGAGAGCAAGGAAGGAGGAGAGACGGAGAAAGACAGGGATAGTGAATGGGAGGAATGTCTTAAAGGGAGAAATATCAGCTGAGGAAAGCCATATAATAAATAAAAAGGATTTACGTAAGGAAACATATTTACAAGGAGAAAACGTGATAACTGATAACAGATTTGTATTGTTGATCAAAACATTATCTTACAACCTTTTTTTCAGTGATTTTTAGTGATTCCTCAATGGATAAACAAACAATTAACATTCATGGAGGGTTTATTACATGTTCAATCCACTTGTAATATTAACTTCAAAATAAAAGCCCCCCAACCCGCTCCCCCAGAGCAGAGCTATTTTTCAGTTTAATGTACCAGCGCACTGACTCAATGGCTTTATTAATTTAAACCACCCAACCCTTCCACAATTTCGTCACTCTGATTGATAAAATTGTTACCGCGCAACATGGAAGGCCACTATGTTATCTTGTTATATAAGTGTGATATGAATGTGTGATGAAGTTGTTATACATGCTGACTGTCCATTCATGAATGACTCATGAAACATGACAGGCGTGCACAACGATTGTGCTTTATAATCCCATACGAGTGTGCTGAATGATGTATTCTCCTATGTTACCGCTGCCAGCTACACTTTAACACACCGTAGCAGAAACATATGCCTCTGCTGAACTGCACAGGTCTCTTTACAGGATATGGAAATAAAAGAAGACAGCAAAATGAGCACCCAGCATTCACACTGTTGAGTAATGGAGATAGTTGTGGCACGTTACCCAATTGTACCAAAATTAAAAACGTCCCGTTCCGTTTTTCCTCTTGGTTCCCTGAAGAAAGAAACTCACTACTGAAAGCTAATGGCTTTGGAAAGCTTATTGCTTCCTAGATGCATTTAGACAGCGGCCAGCCTCTTATTGAGCAAATGGACAAACAATTCCGATTAGACCAACAGTGAAGACGGATGATTTGTTAGCTCCGAATGCTTATTACAAGGATAAATAAAGATCCGCTCTCTGTTGGCATCAGTTCAACGTAATTGGCAGCCCTTTCAGAGAGGGGCCCCTGCTGAGCCCTGCCCAGGCCTGTCTGAAACAGCTCCAAACGTGAGGCCGCAAGTGTTCAGAGGACTCCTGTGGCAGCCGCTCTGATGCCAGGTGGTCCATTACCAAGGACAGAGGGAGACTGAGGGCGCTGGAGGCAGAGGCAGGGTGGCTGCACAGCCTCCACCCCCTGCTTGCGCTGCACCAACCAGAGCATGAACTCTTTTAATTAGAGAGGATGCGGCCTCAGCACCTATCAGGCCCCGCTCACAGCTGCACACTCATCCATAATGCATGCCATAGGTTATGGAGCCCCCTTCCTAACATCCCCATACTGAGAGAGCAAGATTGCACACCAACCAAATATCCCACACCTAAGGCAGCACAATGTGATTCACCGGGTGTGAAAGTGCTAAGTGGAGATTACTGTGTGACAATATGGCAAAAAAGTTGATGGGAGGTGGGGATCTTTAGAATGAGTTGTTCGGGGTGACTGCAGGTGCATCGTGTTTGCATATGTCAATGTAGGGGAAGAGCATGATCTGTGTACATGATTCATCAATGCTGGGTGGAGTTACAATGGAAGGAGGGCAAAATAGAAGGAAGGAGGAATGCCATACCTTTCACTACCTTATCCAGATAGTGAGCTTGGGAGATAAAAGACAGGACATATAAGGGAGGTTTGAACAGTGCCACTTCCATGACAAGACAGCAAGGCAAGGTGTTAGTTTACACTACAAAAGGTAAATAAAAAAGGAAAGAAGTGCAGTCATGAAGCAAACAGCATGCATTACAAGCGACACAACAAACACAAACCAACACAGAGGGAGAGGCATGGAGAGGGGAAGAAACAGACAGGAGAGAAGAGCGACACAGAGAAAAGAGAACAAGAAAGAGAGAGCAAGACAGAGAAAGCAAGTGAGAGAGAGAGAAAGAGAGAGAGAGAGAGCTCAAAAAAGAGATATCTTCTGAAAAGAACATTTCAATCTGTCCCCATTTATCAACTGCAGGGATCGGCCGAATACCTCTAGGGAGTATTTTAAAAGCAGCATGATTGATGCACATATTACCACCCTTAAATCTCTCAAGCAATAACGTACAGGAGGTCAGGATGTTCAACAAAAAGTGCTTTTAATCTTGAAACACCTCCGTAGACGATGAGGTCACCAGAGGCTGCAGCGAGGGGCGAGGCCACGTTAGATCTCAAGTATTGTACAGTATGGGGCTTGGGGCCAATGCAAAGCCCTCAATAATGAAAATTGATTTAAATTGAGATCTTTGGCTTCTTAATGGATAACAGTGAGGGATATTCTTGTCGGGGGAATGGGGATCTCAATATGGCACTTATAAAAGGCCCATCAATAATGCAGTGCCAGCGTATAAAACATTCACAGACTGTGAGTCCTGGTGGTGTGCTAAGCTCGCTGTGCTCCGAGATGTGCCCGAGAATACTGTGGGAAAAATCATCTTCCCTTATTCAAATATGGAAAAGGGCATTCACCTATAAGACTAAGACTCTTAACTTTTGTCCTGCTTCCCTATTGACTCAAATGTGTGGGAGTTGCAAATTTCTTTTCACTGACATGTTGTGGCAGAGGG
>OMLB01009767.1:1503-17791 GCA_900302555.1 Myripristis jacobus | reverse complement strand
ATATAATGTGTGTGTGTGTGTGTGTATCTATATACATATACATTTACGTATATAATATATTTACACACACACACACACACACACACACACACAGATATATGACTCTATTGGAGTAAAGATTTCAATTTATTATTATTGATTTTAAGAAATCACATGTTAAAAAGTAACAATGTCATTACCAATTCAAGAAAAAGATATATCTATCTATGTATCTCCATAACTTTATTTATTTATTCATTCAGACATTCATTCATTAATTTATGGTCCCAAATAAGAAATTTACAAATTAAGAAATTTGCGGCAACTTGGCCCAAAATGTCCTGTTATAAAGCTGATAGCAGCCCTCGCGTCCAAACAAACCTATGCTGTCACTATAACTAATGTATATGCATATATGTAGGCTGTGTTTATGAGGAATATTTGATCGTACTGTATTTCAAAGTCTCGTGATACATTGGTTAGGCGTGCGAGTGACGCAATTTGGTGGCAGGGGAGGGGACCAGAGCAGCAGCAGTGTAGGGAAGAGGAGGAAGCAGGGATGGCGGAGTCACACCTCTGAAGGTAAAACAGTTATATTATCACATAGCCGCGACTGTTTTTGCCTCTGAACGACGTTACGGGTGGTTCCAGAGATCACAGACGTTCCCCTCGTCAGCCTTTCGCCTCGGTGTGTCCGGCGGCAGTGTCATTTTGCGGGGTGAGAACGTACTCTTTTGTTCAGCTTCGGAATGGCCGCTGTTTTCAGAATGTGTTTTCTTTTTTCCTCCACTAAAATTCAGTGAGGGAGGCGAGGGAACGCTGCTCACAGATTGTGCTGTGTAGCAGCCGGAGAGCCGCCGTGTCCCCTCTGTGCGCTAAAACACTATTACGGACGCCACGGCTGCCCTTATCCGGGTGTCAGTGCAGTTGTAGACGGCGGAGCCGACTGCGCACGACCAGCTGCAGCAGCGGTCCCCCCCGGCTGGGCTCAGTGTGCTCGGCTTGGAGCTCCACGTCTGACAGCTGCTCGGTTCGGGCCTAACGGCAGAACCACACACACAGCCAGCCCCGTTAGCCGCAGCTACAGGCGCTGAATATCAATTCATGTGCTGGAAGTCGACAAGACCGACACCAGTTTTACCATTATGTGCTGTGGTTTGTTTCAATGCGTTGATTTTTACCGTAACTGTCGCTCCCCCGCTCGATTGGAGGGATCGTTCACTAAAAATGCAGTTAGCTAGTTGGCTAGCTTGCTAGCTAACGTTAGCAACCTAGCATACTGACGTTGGCATTGCTGTTGACGTTTACTTTTTATTTCCTGCCTTGTTGTCAGTCCCTTTGGCCAGTTTTGACTGCCACAGTTACGATAGTGTAACAATGAGGGATTAATGTCTAACAGATATGTGGTAGAAATTCCTTGCCAATCCGTTTAAAGGCAGGTTTGGCTGGCGTTACATGGGTTGACAGCCTACGTTAGACGGCTAACGACAATTAGCAAGCTAATGTTGGGTTGAGATTGACAACGTATAGTGTATACTCAGGGCATTTTGTCCCACAGATTATTAGATAATGCAGTGTTTTCAATGCCACCGTGTGTTCCTAAGGTTTGTGTCTCTCTTATGTAAAATCAATTAATCTTGGTAGGTGACTTCTCCGAACTGGCACAGTTTTGTCGATAATCTCTTTCCGTGGATTTGTCATTGGCTTGTGTAGCTCCAGCTAGCTACATCCTGTGAAGTGTTGTTCACTCGTACAAGACAGTTGCCATCTCATCTACGTTTTTTGGCATGTCACGTTATTCAAGGTTTGTTGAAACTTTGTTGCGTTAGGTTATTAGGAAATTGATAAGCAAACAACACTAGCTAGTTTGCATGTATCCTCTGACGTGGTGCGGTGTATTGCATATATTTTGTCCTCCACACTTCATTTTTATCTACCAGGTTTTCACCGGGCATGCACTTCATTGTAACGACTTATTAGCCATCAGTGATGCATTTCTTGATCAAATAGCCAGTGTAATGGAGAAACACAAGCTGGAGAACATTAGACAGTGTTGCCAAGGCCTAAATGCATTGGCATTATTAGATGGGGCCCATGATATCCTTAATGGAAACCTCATTTGTCTATGTGGGTTTAGAAGTGGCGAGAGGTCTCAGCCTATAGCAGCTTTCCATGGTGTCGTTGATATGTTAAAGTTGATGGGCATATAATACACTCTCAAAACTACATGAGTAGTGCCTCACATTTACATTTACCCAACAGCCCTTCTCTAGACATTGCTTAGTCATACAAAAAGAATCGATATGTGTCACTGCAGGAGTCAAGACTTGCATTAAAATCATATTGCATTAATATTTTCATATGATCCAACCCAATTGACTGCACAAGGAGGATGTTCCATGAATCCCTAACTCCTTAACACCATAGTAGACAGCTGCTAATGCAACAGCTTGAAACAGACACACCGCCGCACAAATAATATGTACAGTTTAATCTGTAGTTTTAAGTACATTTAGGTGTTGTATCAAGATATGAAATTTTGTGTACAGCTAGTATACTGTCACGTTTGCATTGCAACATGTTTTGGACCACAACTAATGATTATTTTCACTGTCAATTTATTTGTTGATACTTTTTAGTTAATCAATTAAGAAGCCAAAAAAAAAACAAAAAAACAAGTGTTTCATTTTAGATCAGCATAAATGGAGAACAGCAGGTAATTCAAAGTATTTGTGAAGCTGTAATCAATACATTTTTGGTATTTTTACTGGATAAACAGCTAATTTATCAGTTATCAAAATTACAGTGTATTAATTTTCTGTTGATTGATTAATCGACTAATCATTTCAGCCCTAGACATATTCCACTTTTTTTTCACAGGGTTATGGCCAAGTTAGGATAAATCAGACTGTCGTCCAGCTCTGACATTCATGCACTTCCCAGTACACACTAGGAAAGGCTTCAACACTGGATATAAATAAGGGCAGAGCAGTTTTGTTTGTTTTTTTATATGACAAACACACAATTTTGTTCTCACGGCAATTGCAGGAGCTGAAATGTAGTTCCAATGAACAGCTACTCCTACAATCCAGAAAATATCATGTAGATCTGAGAATAAATGGGGTGGTGATGGTATAATAATTCAGCTGCTGCAGTCTGTTGCTTTGGGACAGGAAAATTCCAGCATTTCTTGTGCATGGAAAGCATAATCTGTGGCTTGACAAGAAACCACCAAACTTAGCCTGCTACGCTGGTATTGACACATTGTGCTAAACTGTGGCTCCTTCTTATTGATTGTTCCTCATACAGAATTGTAAAAAATGTTGCGTGAATTGTAGCCTGGCCCTAAGCTTTTTTGTGTTGTCAGGGATGAAAAATAACTGGAAAGTTATTCAGTGTGAACCCTGGCTCTGTGCTTTTTCTAACAGCAATCGCCCACAAGTGTGTCTTTTTTCCCTCTTCTTTTTATTCTTCTGGAGTGAGAGCTTCTTTGGTCACCTGCATATTAAACTGCAGTGTTGTTTTTCAGTACCTTTGTGCACATTTTAAAGATGCAGTTAAGAATATACCTACTTAAGTTTGGCTAATCCTTTGTTTTCATGACCGGGACAAACATGACCAAAGAGTCACTGGCTCTAGGATAAACACACCTTGGATTATAAGGCTATGCGACTAAGCTTGATTCTTTTGCCAGAATCTAACATTTGACTTTTATGGCAATTCTAAGTAGTAGAAAATATCACATACTTGGATACTTTGCTCAGCTGGATCGAGAACCTTTTGCTGTTCTCGTTTTTGTCTTTTTCAAAGTTGAGAATGGGAGAAACTGAGAATAAAATGATCCATTAACTGCAGTTTGTTACACAGAGGATGGTGTACTGTGGCCAGTCCATATAGAATAGAACCATAAAAGGAAGTTTCTTTCACCGTTTGGTTTAGACTGTCCTTGAGATGAGACTGGCCTGGCTATGCTCAAAGTTTGTATGGTACACAAGTAGGCCTGCTACTCCTGGTTTTAAATGTTCATCGTCTTATTTATGACTGTGGTGCATGCCTTTTTATATTTACAGAACACACTGTCAAGTACTCTGTCATGTGAGGGGTACTGCTATTGACCCCCTTTTTCTTCCACCCGAAAGGTCACATGACCTGGTGTTGTGGGGACTTGATGCTTTGAAGGCCACTTCTAAAGATTACTCTCAGCAGTCCTAACCTTTTCACTTAGCTCTGATCCTGAGCCAAACCTGCCTCACTTTTTTTCCACGGCTTAGCTTGTACTAGTGCTGGAGAGCTGTACACAGAGCAGCGCCGAGGTACAACAGCAACAGAGACTACACAAAGACCGGCTGCCAGAGACACACAGACTCGCTTTGTCGTTGTTAAGATCCGAGGGCTGCATCTTTGGTCTGTATGTCTTTCTGTATGACATACAAAATCAAAGTGGTTGTTGTGCTGCAGACTTCATTATGGAGAGCTACCCGGCAGAATGTATATTTAGGTGGGGCTGTAGGCTTGCAGCAGTGTCAACACCCGCAAGGCCATGTTTGTTTAGTTTGAGTAAGTTGCTGTGAGGTTATGCCTTGTACACTCAACAGATTTACGCAGACTGTCACTGGCACAATGCACTCAATTCCAAGTATCTGATGCCACTGTCAACCTACCAAACCTGTTGAAGTGTTTGGTTTTCTGTCTGCTGTATGAAGAACATTGTTGGGGCAGGGTTCTGGCCCTTACACCCTTTTACTGTTGGTTGTTTTTAATTTAAGTGATTGAGGAATCAGTGTAATTTTTAATTTTTTTTTTTTTAAATTAATGTTTATGTATGTATTGGACAATATGCCAGATATGAATTTGTTTCTCCTAATATCAATATTGACTGATCCCTATTGGTCGGGCTCCAATATTCTTTGTATGAGGTGTGAGTTGGACAGGGTTGAAGTTGGCTCTGTAGTAGGGCTGAGGGATTTGGACAAAATCAAATCAAATATCACAATATTTTTCTCTCAATACCTCAACAGAAATATTGTAGGGGTGACTATTGGGGATTGGATAAGTTTATTACCGGTTTTTATTTATTTATTTATTTATTTTGCACAGTATAAGTAGTAGTAAGTAGTCGCTCAGTGTGTAGGGTTTGTGGCGAGCGTGCAGTCGAGAGCGGTATAGCTGTGAATGCAGCAGATCAGTATGTGTACAGTTTAGGCTGATGGTCACTGAGTAAATGCTACAGCTCCTCAAGACCCAAGCCAAGTTCCCATGTTTCTTAGCCCTGAAGTTAGCAACAGTGGTTTAGCCTAACATGATTAGTCTCACTTAAGGTGGACTGACCGTAAGTTAGACTGACCTAATTCCTGTGAAACAGAGTATCTTAAATAATGACAGAATCCCGCACTAGTGGGTGTAAATCAAAATGTACCTGTAAAACCTTCGCAAATCTTCAAACATCCTCTCTAATCCACCTATCCCTTCAAATAAAACTGTGTTTCTCTCTCAAGCTCGAATCCTATTGGGTTAGGGTTTAGTCTGCCCCACTCAAGCATCCTGTTTGAAAATACATCAACTTAAGAAATTAAGGGTCTATTTCATGGGGTCTTTGAGGTGGACTAGCTATTGTCATCTTAGTTACAACGTCAGCCGCTTCTACACAGAGAACAGAGAATTGTTTGGCTGCTCACTCTCTCCCAAGTTATGTTTTTATGTTGCTGATTGTGAAATAAGCAGACATGTATGGTTTTTAGCAACTGTGTAAAATTCCAAAATCTTGGAACTGGCTCTCATTAGCCTTATTTTTGTTTAATAAATTTTTATTGTGTTCCTATAGGAGCTGTCATAACTAATTAAGAGAAGCTTGTTTTCAATCCAACCAGCAATAGGACTGAATAAACACAAAAACCATACGAGAAATTCTTGAGGCTGGTAAATCTCTCTTCATTCATCTCGCCAGTTGCATTAATTGAACTGGATTCACCTCCCTCTCAGGTACAGGCTGTGTGCTGCTGGCTCTTGTCATGGTCTTCAGGTGTGGATTTCCAATAATTGTGTCTTGAAGTGCATGCATGGAAACCCTATGGCTTTGTTACATCACAACACATAAAATTTTTGTGACTTTACAATAAAATTTTTGAAAAGTGGGGGAAAATGCAGTTTGAAAGATTTTGGTCGTGCCTCTGGGTTTTTGGGTCACAGAACAGAAACACTCTAATCACAACCCCCTCACACAACTCTCTGGATGCTAGGTTCCTGATTCTATCACTGACCTGGTGTTCAGTCAAAATAGATGGAAAAAAAGACATACAAAAACATAAAAATGGGAAAAGACAATTGCCAGAGCACAACAGGAAAGATGCTGACTTTTTACTCTTTTCAGGCTGACCAATCAGCTGTTCCTAGTTCAGCCTGTACCTGGCCAGCCCATCAGTGTTTAACACTGCTCTGTTGTTACACTCATTGTAATCCACTCTAGATAAGAGTGTCTTCTGCATGCTGAAAGTGTGAAATGTAATAGGATTAAGTACAAAATGAACTTAAATTCTTTTTTTTTCTTCAACAGCAAAGCCACACAGGATGAAAACCTTGATGACCTTTAAAGCCTGAACTCACTTCTACCTGAAGGCCCAGGGATTGTAAACGGTTCAAACGTTTAAGCATGTGGCTCATGGCTGCCACAATCCAGCTACTTCAAAGGATTTTTTCTCCCATGGCATTTTAACAAAGGAAAGGAGTATCGAAAGTATAAAAAAAAACACTGGATCACAAGGCCTTTCTTTCAAGGATAATCATAAATGTATAGGCCTGCACAGGGATGTATCAACATATTTTTCTATAAAGGCCTCCCTGGCTTTCTGTGTCCCTTTTTCCAGAATAAGTAACCTGACAAAAGAGACTCCCATGAGCAACTCTGCAGGAGGTCCGGTAACGTCGACATGAGTAGTACTTTAGGCAAAGAAAAAGACTCGAAAGAAAAGGACCCAAAAGGGGGTCCAGCGGGGAAAGAAAGGGAAAAGGAGGCCAAGGCTCTGGCCAGCTTAGTCAAGGATGGTGGCAAGGAGACCAAAACCAAAGGGAAAGATGCCAAAGAAGGAAAGAAGGACACCAGCAGCACACCGCCGGCTGTCGCCTTCTCCGTTGACAACACGATAAAGCGGCCGAACCCGGCGCCAGGTACGCGCAAGAAGTCCAGCAATGCCGAAGTGATCAAAGAGCTCAACAAGTGCCGAGAGGAGAACTCAATGAGGCTGGACCTGTCCAAACGGTCCATTCACATGCTGCCCACCTCCATCAAGGAGCTGACACAGCTGGCTGAACTCTACTTGTACAGCAACAAGCTGCAGAGCCTGCCCGCCGAGGTGGGCTGCCTCTCGGGCCTTGTCACCTTGGCCCTGAGCGAGAACTCCCTGACCAGCCTGCCCGACTCGCTGGACTCCCTGAAGAAGCTGCGGATGCTCGACCTCCGGCACAACAAACTGAGAGAGATCCCTGCTGTCGTCTATCGGGTGACATCGCTGACCACGTTGTATCTGCGCTTCAACCGTATCACAGCAGTTGAGAAGGACATCAGAAACCTGTCCAAGCTCACCATGCTCAGCATCCGTGAGAACAAGATTAAACAACTTCCCGCCGAGATAGGTGAGTAAAAACAAGAGGATATGGGATGATCAGATTTGGGAAGGGCTGGAAGCGAACTTTCTCTGTCCACCAGCCATACCCCATAATTAAAGCTCAAACAATAAGTAGATTAATTGATTTGTCAATTGGCAGTTATTGATCAACTTAAAACACCAAACATTTGCTGGTTACAGCTTCACATATGCTAAGAATTATTTGCTTTTGTGAGTTGCATGCCATTACTAAGTGCAAACGAATAACCTACACACCTGACTTGTATTTATGCAAGTGTGTAGACACAAAAATGGAAGGAGGCAGTCCCACACGCTGCTGTAACTTGCAACATGTCATTTACCAGACAAATGGTCAGCTGTTTTGATATCCAGTACAATTTTGCTTGGTAAATCATGTGCTGTCATGTATCAGTTAATGATTGTTTGTTATTTCATGTATGCCTGGCAGAGGTCTCATAAAATCAGGAGGTTTTGCAAGTTACAACAGTGTGCCGTTCTACCACTGTCTGACACATTACAAACTAAAAAATGTGGAGGTTTTTGGCTGCTGGTCAAACTAAGGAAGGAATTTGAAAACTTTGTGCCCTAGGAACTACTGATAAGAATTTCTGATTACTTTTTTTAGATTAATTAGATTAGATTAATTTTATAGAATAAGTGATTAATCAAAAATAATTAATTGACAATATTTGATAGTTGCACACTTACTGAATCACAAAATCGCCAGCCGCGTTTGCTAATCTGTCCACTGACTTTATTTTTACACTAGAATAGGACCTCTAAATGATGGCTGGTTACCTGCCAAACTGGCTGTTAAAGCAGGCAGCCTCACTCGCCGCAGCCAAAATCTAACAGCATTTGGTTTGTGTTCATTTTCCATCCAGCATGTAGTTTTTTCTATGCTCATAATTTAGTTCACGCTTTCTATTCATTGGGTCATTTTCATGTTACACCAGACCGACACCAACTCCTGTACAGTTTGTGTAGTTAGCAGTCAATATTATACTGATTCTGTACAGAGGGATTTTTTCCAAATGAGGCAGGTTTGTCATTGGGGCGGATTAAAGGGAGGTGAATGAACTGTTATCTTGAAATGACCAAAGCATCTAAAATGGTCTCCTGTTTCTGTGTGTCTTCCTGCAGGGGAGCTATGTAACCTCATTACTCTGGACGTAGCCCATAACCAGTTGGAGCACCTACCGAAAGAGATTGGGAATTGCACACAAATAACCAACCTTGACTTGCAGCACAACGAGCTCTTGGATCTCCCAGAGACTATAGGTGCGCTGAGAAAATTTTAGGCTTTTCTGCACTTTTAATGCGTTGTTGTCTTCAGCCTATGTCTGTGTTGACTTTTTTTGTTGTTGTTTTTTCTCAAAGCTTTTGAGGTACACCTCTGATATGAGATTTTTTAGGGTAAAGAAAATGATAAATAAGCTAGATAAACAATAGGAAAACAATTCTGATGTTATTGACAATGAAATACTCTTTACTGTTGCAGGCAATCTGGCAAGCATAAATCGCTTAGGTCTGAGGTACAACAGACTGTCAGCTATCCCCAGATCGTTGGCCAAATGCCGAGAACTGGAGGAACTAAATCTAGAAAACAACAACATCTCAGTGTTGCCAGAGGTGAGTAGAGTATCCGATGGGGTTTCATTTCAAAGGTAATTTTAACTTTGTCTTCTAGTGTCTCCAGAAGTCATCCACCACAGGGTGTCTTTTGAGTCTGTACTACCTGAATGGTCAACTTTTTCCCACGGTGCTATCAAAACAGCACAGTAGGCATCAGATTCTTCTTGGACACTTGGCTCTTCTATTTCTGTGCTCTGTCAAACTTCATTAAACAAAAATTGGACTATAACTCTTTACACTTTGGCTACATACCTCCACACAAGTCTGACAATCCTCCTCTCATATCCACAAAGATTTATGTCATTACTCGGAATGTGATGTGGGCCTTTGCAGAATCTGTGCTTGTTTATCATAAATACCTGTTGTTTGCCATGTATATTTCCTGTCCATTGTAATTATTGTCTTCATCCGATGGCTATTTTGGTATCCAGTATGAAAACTGCAGCGTGTGTGGTCACTTTGTCACCGTGTGTTTTGTGTCTTGGCGCTCGTTCAGGGCCTCCTGTCAAGTTTGGTGAACCTGACTAGTCTGACGCTGGCAAGGAACTGCTTCCAGTCGTACCCAGTGGGTGGACCCTCCCAGTTCTCCACCATCTACTCCCTCAACATGGAGCACAACCGTATCAACAAGATCCCCTTCGGCATCTTCTCCAGGGCCAAAGTGCTGAGCAAGCTCAACATGAAGGTGTGTGTGTGCGTGCGTAGGTGCATGTGCATGTCTGCTGGAGAGATTATTCAGAGGCTTGTTGAAAGAAAGATCATTGCAAATCAGAGGGTTTAAAAAAAAATACAGAAAAACTGACAACAAAAGGAACCCTTGCCTCCCTGATATTTCCTTATTTCTCCTTTTACTCTGCCAAAGTCAAGATCCTAGTATTACTTTAGAGATTAATTTTGATGTAGCTGAGCTATCCTGTTTCCATAGCTGAAAATATGCACTTACAGTACTGTGAGCTTTCATATTTCAACAAATCATAACTGGTGAGAAATGTAAATCTTCACAGATTCACAGACTTGTACAGGTCTCAATCATCATATGTTGCAGGCTTTGCTTTTCCAATTGAGAGTTCCACTTGAGCAGATAGACATATAAACTCATTTGACTTTTATTTTTTTTTTTTAATCAGCAATGGATCTGGGCAGGATTTGGATCGCTGCTCTCTCTAAAATGTTATTGTGGTGGCAGGTGACAAAGCTGTCTCCTTAGCCTCTTGAACAGTGCTGTCTTTGTGTCTGTGCTTGAAATTGTTGCCAGTTATTTTGTCAATAAAGGTATGTCATTGTCTTGCTCAGGACAACCAGTTAACGTCTCTTCCGTTGGACTTTGGCACATGGACTAGCATGGTGGAGCTTAACCTCGCCACCAATCAGCTGACCAAGATCCCAGAGGACGTCTGTGGCCTTGTTTCTCTTGAGGTGAGCCTTGGACACACATACATTTGTATTTTAGACATTTAGCTGGCACATTTAACCAGAAGAAGCAACCTCAGTTGTGTAATACAATAGAATAAGCCTCAATTTGTAGAGGACATATTCAAAGAAAGCGATCATTTAGGACAGTACCAGGGCCTAGCAATAAAGGTGGCCCGGTTGTGTTCAGCAGCCAGATTTGGGCCACTGTCAACCATTTAGGAATTTCTGGTTCCCCGTGCTGACAACTACTTTGAACATGTCAAAAAATTCCCTGCTAATTCATAAAGAAAAAGCTGTTGACCAGAGCCACAGTATATTAAGTTGCAGTTAGCTAATTTTAGGACTTAAACTACAAAGGTCGGTGGGCTATTTTACGTTCTCAAAATAGTTTGCCCATTTCCACAAGGTTACAGTATGTACCTGTCAAATCTGGCAAGGCGTGTCATTTTCATTCTTGTCATCCATGTTCTTTATAAGCAGCTGTGCACTCTGGTAACAAAGCAGCCTGTTTCCAAAGGTGGCACGTCATGTTGGTCACTCTACATTTGCAAAAGGCTGCTTCCTGTCACTGGAAACTCCCAAATCTTCAGAGTAAAATTCCAAACGAACTATTGCAGATCTGATATAAGCAACTGCATGTTTTATTTCTCACCTCAAATATTTTCAAAAAACAATTTCTGTGGACAGTTTAAGGTGAAATAAGACAGTTTCCAGACAAGTCACCATGTTTCTTCTGTTTGAAAAATGGAGATGGAAACCAAGGACATTGCAAGTCTCTCCAGTCAGGTGCAGACTTTAGCTCTTGGCAGACGTAAAAACAAAGCTTTTCAGCCAAAGTTTGGAATGAGCCAGGGAAGACATTCCTTTTGGTTTTAATATTTGGGAAAAGTTTGTGTTTGTTTGAGGAAGGAGAGCCTTTGTCAGTCATCTTTAAGGACATTGCTTGCTTACGTCATTTTCAGTGTCATGCCTATGAAATGACCAATATTGGGAAGCAGCACAATCCTTTCCATAAATGATGCCTTAGTGGACATGTACAGTCACTGTTGTAGCCGCCACTTATCCAATGACAGGCGTTCATTATACATATAGTATTTCCAGTGTGTGTTTCGAGAGTGTTCAGTGGCATGCGAGTCGGCAGTGTCTTAACCAAGCAGAGGCAGCCTGCCTTCATTTGAAAGCCAGTGAGTCGCTGCTGTGGAGGTGTAGCATGTATTATAGCAAGGGATGAAAATAAGGAAAATAAGAGTCACCTGTTGATTGATTTTGAAGGAGGTTGCTCCATATTTGGGCATTTGGGGAGGCCCTAGAAATGGAACAAAATCAGACTAGAGGCCAATATTTTGCGCTGTTGTTATACAACATTTGGGAATTACTGGAGAAAGATATGACTAAGTAATTTTTGTTTGGTGGCATCAATGGTATGAAAATGCGGATGAACAATAACATCTCACCAATCCTACAAATAACTGCGTTTTCAAAGATCTTCATACAAATTGAACTTACTGCTTTTGCTTTTGTAGGGTCTCTGAGTTTGTTTGTTTTTTACTACCCTCTGGAGAGACTTAATTAAGAACTTAAAAGTTAAAAAGTTAACTTGATTGAAAACAAATTTAGACTAAACTGTCTAAGATAATTGAAAGAAGACATGAGAATTCTGTCTTAGAGCTGCTTTCTGTGATCACTAAAGCAAAGTATCACATCGCATGATGTCTCATTTTTAGTTTTATGCAGTGCTTTATTACAAAAAAAACTTTCTTTCTCTTCACAGGTGTTAATATTGTCCAATAATCTTCTGAAGAAGTTACCACATGGTATTGGGAATTTGAGAAAGCTACGGGAACTTGACTTAGAGGAGAACAAGTTGGAATCCCTACCTAATGAAATTGCTTACCTTAAAGATTTACAGGTAAGATTTACAGACACTGGTTTGGTGTGCCAGGGATTTAGTATTATTCTTCTGTGTGATGCCTGAAATTTGGCATCATTTCTTTTTCAAAATTGAGTTGCTTTGCTGATTCAACTGTTTCTCTCCTCTCCCATTAGAAACTGGTGTTGACCAATAATCAGCTGACTACGTTACCCCGAGGCATCGGCCACCTCACCAACCTGACTCATTTGGGTCTTGGGGAGAACCTACTCCAACACCTGCCTGAGGAGATTGGTAAATCATTCCCTCAACTATTTAGCTCTACCTAGGGACCTACACAAGTAGTTCATCTGTTTAGGATTGAGCACCTGCTACTGTTTTTTTTTTTCCTTATCTTTAAATGTCCACGTCTTATATTAAATAGGAATAATTAATTAATGGAATTAGTTAAGACACAGATTCACCGTTTGTAAACAGCAGTGCAGTCTGTGAAGTCAGGAAGTCAGATTGTAGATTTTTAAAAGTTAGTTGTACAGTGTGGGGGGCAAACCAATGGAGGAGGAGCAGGAAACCGCTCGGCTCCTTCACCATCCTCGGGAAAAAACAAGGCCATTCTACGGAGACTTGACTTCCACGTTACTCTAGAGTTTATCATGGTCATTTTTGGACCCCAACCACTCCCACTCATCTGTTTCATTCCAAATCATGTAAGATGAAAAATATGCAACTATGCAAAAACAAACAAAAAAACATTGGGAACTTCACCTGCTTCCTGCTGCTGCCATAATTCATGTTAACTTTGACATCTATTCACATTTCTTTTGATATTCTATTCCCTTTTTTACCACTTGTTGACTAAAAATATAACTTATGTTAATAAATTATAAGACACCAATTCACCGATATTATCTGATCTAATGGAGGTGCAGTTTATTTAATTATTAGTTGTAGTTCATGTAATTATTAGTTTTAACCTTTAAAAAAGATGACAGGTAAAATGTAACTTGTTAGAGTTTGTAAACGGCAGTGCGGTCTGTGAAGTCAAGAAGTCAGATTGTAGATTTTTAAAAGCTAGTTGTAAGAATGAAGGAGATGAACAGATGAGTGTCATCTGCATAAAAGCAGATATCACTAGTTTTAATATCATCACTCACATTATTTCTGTATTGGGTAAATATGGCACCCAGGATCAATCCCTGTGGTACTCCCTTCATGACAGCAAAAAGCAGTTGACTGGTGACCATTGGCAGGGCTCAAGACCTATCAGAGAGGAAATTGTGAAACCAGTTGCGTCTTTACTTAAAGCAAAAAGTTCAGGTTTCTGTAAAGTATAGAATGAGCCACTGTGTCAGATGCCTTTGAAAGTGTTAGACCAAGCCTTTCAGTATAGGAAGATGTGTTGCTTTAATGTAACAGAGTCCATGTCCAGAACACCCTACATCCATTTTAGGGCACAGAACATTCCATATCCTTAAAACATAGGCAACCAGTCTTTAAATGTCAGTCTGTAAAACAAGAAAATAAGTTGTCTAATAACTTAAAAAGTAGTATCAATCAAAGCAGTACCAATCATTCGGTGTTTTTTTTTCCAGTGGACAGTTATTTCGATTATTTTTGATTGTAACTATTGAGTTGTAGCTTTTTTTTTCTCTCCTTACCTGTAGCGTGCTGTTTCTTGATAAAAGTTCAAATCCCACCAGCAGGATTAAAGCTCTTAAGAGGCTACGATGTGACCCCTCCTGTCCTTCCTGTGAGCGGTCACTGGTTGGTCCAACATGGCTGTGTTAGCGACTTCTTCAGTAAAGAGTTAAGCCAGAGATTAAAATAGGTGGAGGAAAAGGATGGTTGTATTTTTAGAGTGGTCAAACTGGGTTTAAGACTTAATAATGCCTGCAGCTTCCTGGGCTTTAGGTTGACCTTAACAGGTTGATCTTATATTTCAAAACATTTGACAGCATGACAGCTGTGCATGAGTGCATCACCAACAACCTCATCACCATTTTTTGTTCACCACCCCCCAAACGCTTGCCTTAGTTTGAATGATTTTATTCATCTGTCCCACTGAACTATGTATCTCCTTCCTTGTCTCCACTTTACTGGTTTATTTAATTACATATACATGTGATAAAACACAGCAAACATGCAGATGAGATCAAAATAAAACAAGAGTAAAACAAAGGCCTGACTTTAGAACAACAGGATTTAAGATGACAGCCTGAAGACTGTAGAAATGCCTCACTTCACTCGTTATGTCATATCCCCTTTCCCATGTCCATCTCCTCTCCTACTCCTGGAAAAAAAATCCTCCCTACCACTCTCCTTAGCTGTTACTATATTTTGTATTTCTGTTTCTTTTCTTAGGACTTCCCTCTTACATGTTCACTAGAAGGTCATCTTGCCAACAAGATACTTGCAATAATTATCTTTCTATAAAACAGGTTCTATAACATGCTTTACTAGTAAAATAAAAGTAAGCATCATACTCATGAAGTAAATTAAAAGAAGATGTCACCACTGTTAAAAAAATTAAAAGTAGTTGATTTAAAAGATGAAAGATGATACTTATTGTACCAGTCAAGGCTCTTCAGGCCAGTTTTTTCCTAACACCATTGACATAAGCCCATTCTTCTGGAGTTTAAAGCCTGGAGTTTGGACTGGTGAGAAGGATCATAGACAGTTATGAGGTCTGTCATATAGGTGGGGGTCAGAGATCAGACTTGGCAGAGATTTGGGTTTGGTGTTCAGTAACTCTTAAATCATGCTTTAAAAATGATCGGTTCAATCTTAAACCACTGAAGAGATGCCTCAAGTGAAGTGATCTGCTTTTTGTCTGTTTGCACCACCTCCATCCTCAGGTACACTGGAGAACTTGGAGGAACTGTACCTCAATGATAACCCCAACCTGCACAGCCTCCCGTTCGAGCTGGCCCTCTGCAGCAAGCTGTCCATCATGAGCATCGAGAACTGTCCGCTCAGCCACCTGCCGCCCCAGATCGTCGCAGGAGGACCCTCCTTCATCATCCAGTTCCTCAAGATGCAGGGACCGTACCGTGCCATGGTCTGAGCCGAGGGCAGCTCGGTAGCTCCAGTCCTACTTAACCCCCCAAGCCCCTGCCCCGCAGCCTCTCGCCTGACCGCCCCATCACGCGTGTCATACACTGTAAAGAAAAAAGAACTCGCCACAAGCAGTGTGGGGGGCAAACCAATGGAGGAGGAGCAGGAAACCGCTCGGCTCCTTCACCATCCTCGGGCAAAAACAAGGCCATTCTACGGAGACTTGACTTCCACGTTACTCTAGAGTTTATCATGGTCATTTTTGGACCCCAACCACTCCCACTCATCTGTTTCATTCCAAATCATGTAAGATGAAAAATATTTCCAACTCTTTGCCAAAACTGAAGATATATATATAGATATATATATTGAGTAACTGTGAGCTAAGTGGCAAGTCTTTTAATCATATAAACCATGCTCTCATTGCCAATGTATTTACAGTAAATGCAAGCATCTATTATGTGAGCAAAGATACAATTGTATGCAAAAACAAACAAAAAAACATTGGGAACTTCACATTTCCTGCTGCTGCCGTAATTCATGTTAACTTTGACATCTATTCACATTTTCTTTTGATATTCTATTCCCTTTTTTTTTTACCACTTGTTGACTAAAAATATAACTTATGTTAATAGCTTCTTGACGATAGAGAACAAAGGTCTAATGATTGCGTGTTCATGATTTTTTTTTTTTTTTTTTGTTTTATGTTTTCATAAAA
>OMLB01009766.1:11445-23300 GCA_900302555.1 Myripristis jacobus | reverse complement strand
AAAATAAGGCTATTCACCTTATTTTTGCAGAAGTAAACAGTTAGCTGCACAATAACTGTGCGGCACTTCCGTTTTCTGTCAAAATAAGAGAGCTAGCTAACGTTAGAAAAAAGGGTGTACCGTAATCTTAAATCGACCGACTATAAAGATGTTGGACAGTAACTGTCATCACAATAATGGCCTGGTGCAGGTCTGTGTAAAAATAAATAAAGGCCTGCAGCGAATAGCCGTCTGGTTCTTTTAAACGCCTGGGGTCCAAGTTGATTGTGCGTATTAAACGCCCGGGCTATTAGTTGGTGAAATACGGTAACACAACACTGTACCAAAGATCAATTTTTCTTGAGACACTATAGTCAGGTACCTAAACATCGACAGCCTGGCTCGTCAAAACCCCGGAATGAAGAACTGCCAAACACAACAAAACACAAATGTGGCCTCCAACTTGTAATGCAGTGGTTTGTTTGGTTGTAAACAACTGCTGGCCCATGAACGCTGCTTGATGTTATTATGAGCTACAATCAAAATTTCCTTGTCTGAATCATTGAAAACATTTGTAGCCTTTTTGGCACCGTGCTCCCATGGAAAAACACCACTCGAGCTGTCACACTTATTATATTTAATGTTGTGTGAGAATGTAACCACTTGCCAACCTTAACACAAATGCAGAAATGTCCATATTTACGATTGTGTCCTGTGTGTTTTATGATGTGGAGATGAACCTCTCCAATTCAAGCTCACTCATTCAAGTTCACTTCATTTTCTCACATGGATTTTAGCTTTTGTCATGTTAACATGCCTATTCTATTTTTTCAGTTTCAGAGACACATTCCTCATGTATTTTTTTCTTACTTCATGTACAAGGTAATAATTCTGTTATATTGTTACCTTAATCAATGAATCCATCAAAAGAAGAAAATTCTGGACAGTTAAAAATGCTCTTTCGATTTCATAAAAATGCAGACCTTGTTTACCTCTTCACTTTGTTTTAAAGGCTGCAGAGTACTGAAGAAAACATCTTTTACAAAATGCATATCTGCATAGTGCATATTTGACATATCAACAGCAGTATTTTTTTCTCTGTAGAAAGCTGTGCAACCAAAAAACAAACATTCACACAATCACAAATTTGCAAAGTGTATAAGACAGATACATATTTTGCTTTTTTGTGCTTATGAACTAGGGTATATATTATAGCAACAAGGTGGCGAGTTATGTTACAGGCTCACACGTCTTATACTACAAGTATAACATACTTTGATATTTGAATTATTCCAATATGCATTCAGACATGGTAGAGCTCTATTAACCCCAGTCCCCCAGGGTATTGGTGCAAGGAGGAAGCCTACAGAAGGAGCACCAATCAGGGGTGGTGCCTGGGGGTACGACTGAAGATGGATAATACATCACATCAGTAATGAGTACAGAAAAAGGGTTAATCCTTGCACACTTGGGAACATATGTACTACAGTTTAAGACTGTCATTTAGCAAATAGAAAAGTTATCCCTTTCTGTATCTATTCAATTGGATGACAACTAATGATGGCTAATACAAATCTATACAACACAGGTGACTTTAGGTTAAGTGAAGAGTCAAAACAGTTTAAGAGTGAACTGAACTACCCACCATCAGGATCTTCTCCTGGGCCTGGACAGCATCTGGGTCACTATCCTGCACCATCCGTGTCAGCGTCCTCAGAGCCACCGCTCTGGTTGGCACGTCGGGGTCACATGCTTCCAGCAGCCAATCAGAGAAGGCCCTGGTGGGAGCCGCCGAGCCACCAGTGCCAGAGCTCTGCCCTCCTCCTGCACCCTCTTCAGGGGGGCCTGTTTTACCAAGTTGTGTTTCTGTGCGTGTGCCGCTCTGCGATGCTTGTGAGTCTCTTGCTTCACTTTGCACCTTCTGCTTTTTCCTAGAAGTGGCGTTGTTGTTTTGCGTCATCTCAGGGTGTCTGGAGCGTTGGGACGCTGCAGTGAGGTTGTCAGGGCGGTAAGCGCCATGCGTGGCAATGATGGCTCTGAGGCCCGATGCCAGCTCCTGGATGACCACGTCAGGGTGCTTCTGAGACAGCACCTCCAGAGGCGGGAGCAGAACCGACATTGAGGAGTAGTCTCCTGCACTAAGCTTTGATGTTGAAAAGAAACACAAAGGAAAGAGGATGCACTTAGTGAAATTTGGGCATCATTTCTGTCTAATTTTGACAACTTTAAAGTGCTATCACGGTCTGTTTTCATCTGAATGGCTTGGTACTGTAACTGTCAAGTATAGGGCATTCAGACTGCCTCTGACTCTTTCTTTTGAGGTACTCATGGGTATGTAGTCTTCTTTTATTGATGCTGTATTAGTTTTACATCGTCTCTTTGTGTCCTTGTCTTAACTGACTGTTTCCTACAGTTTGGCTTGTGTTCCCCTGCTTTGGGCTGTTTGTTTTTGCACACTGCAACACGAGGAAAGACAGATGTACTTGATTATACAGTATACTGTATGCCATGGCATGAGTAACACCAATGCAACAGACCTTTTTGTGTGTTAAAAATAACAAAGAGAATGGTTAACAGGGGAAAACCCTAAAAGAAAGGTAACAGTGGAGTCCCCTGTTGTCAAAACACACAAGAGAAGATTTTTTTTAATGTAAAAATACAATCATCTTATTGGCCTAAATCACAAAGTAAGGCTGCAACAGAGAAAAACCACTTATCAGAATGCTCTTCTCCTTCTTGCAGATGTATGCACATATTAATGTAAGTACAGTTCTATGACCATAGTGCAGATCTGGAGGTTTTAATAATAAGTACCTGAGGTGCAGAGAGCAGGGTGGCCAAAAGACCCATCCCCATGCTGAGTGTCTGGCTCTCTACTGGGCTCCCAGTGCTGGGACCAGTGACCCGATCCAGACCCACACATGCCCTCTGAAGCAGGGACACCATGAAGTCCACCACCTGGAAGAATCAGAGAAAGACAAAGAAAAGCACCAATCAGTTGCTGAGAGGCACAAGACCAAAGCATGGTAAATCTAAACTTAATGATACATTCACTAAGACTGGAATGCAGACCGTGTAGAATCAACCATGATACAGTTATGTCAAATATGGACATAATCCTCCAGTTTCCTGAAATGAAAACCATGCAGACCCCACCTCTAAATTTCATCCATATTTGATGCTAATTGTATTGTGGTTGATTCGACATGGTTTGCATTCCAGTCCTGATGCAGCTTTAAATCTCAATCTTGAAGAAAGACTGACAAATGAACATCATGCCTAAACTAAATAGCAATAAAGAACTGAGAAGCAGGGTTTGTCTAACACTTTGTAAAACTTTTGAGAGGTTCTCAGCAAAAACTGAATCCCTATTACGACACCCAGCACTAAGAAGGATAAAAATAAATGCTTATCCACTTATCAGAGAATAGTCTTTAACTGTGAGTGCGTGTTTTTTGGCGCTCACAGCCAGTCAGCCGACTCACTTGCTAAAATCACCAGAGCTAAAGCAAATAGGCTATTTTTGTGTCGCAGCATGACTCAACATGACCTGCTTCTGTTATAAGAAGTCCCATAGGAGCACAGTGATTACATACAGCGATAGAGGGAAGCAGCCATCCTAAGAGAAGGGCCAACACCAACTAGAGGCTGCAAGGAAACTTTGGTAGGAGTTTTTGTGGCAACTTTAATGGTTAATGGCAACTTTCAAGTCAGAGGGGTAACAAGGTGCTGGGAGCCCTGCAACTGTCGTCTCATGAAATTAAATTTAAGGACAGAGACTACGCTGTCACATCCAGGCCCTATAGCCCTATAAAGGCAATCAAGGTCCTTGCGATATACATACAGATTTTTTATTTGTGTAAGTTTATATAATATTAACAATGCGAGTAGAAAAAACGTTTGAGGACAGTGGACTGTTTGGTAGATTCTGAGACCATTTGAAAACCACTGTGTGCTGGGCATAAAAATTTGTGAGTTACAGCTAATTGCCGAAGGCCTTGAAACTGTGTGTCACTCACTGACCTACTGACTTTTTCCCAGAACAAAAACAGTGGAGCCTCCTAGTGGCAACATCAAACGTAGCCAAGGACAGTGCAGAACTACTCTACTGGAGCCTTTGACTGGCAACAATATCTGGCAGCGGACACAAACACCTTTGACCTAGCCCACAGTTTGGTGGGATTAAGGTTAGGGTTAGGTTGAGACTGGGTTCCTGGAGCTCTGCATGTCTTTGTGTCCACCACCAAACCCTTCTCCCTACTGCTGACATTAAAGACCGCTAGGGACAGTGCAGACCTAACCTTTTAGAGCCTCCTAGTGGTGGCAACTAAACGTTACTGGGGATGGGCCCGGCAAGTAGGGACGGGAATTGGAAGGGACGCCCCAATATTATGGTTTCTTACGACTTTGGAAGATTTTTAAAGACACTGGACTATGGTACTGTACTATGTTATAGTAGAGATAGACAAGAGAGACAGGGCAGAGGGACAGGATGACACACAGCAAATGGTCCAGGTTGGATTCAAACCCAGGCTACTGCGACTTAAACCTCAGTATAACGCGTGTGATTTAATGAAGACACATATGTGTTCTTTGGCGCTCACCTGTGTGGTTTTTCTCAGCAGCAGTGTATGTGGCAGAGACTCACAAACCACTGCCAACACCTGGAGCAGGGTGAGCTTCTGACCACGGCCGGCAGCGCGGCCCAACAGCTGCTGCTCCACCTCTATCAGTGTCATGGCTGACACATCCACTTCCTGTTGGTCTTCCTCCACCTCTTCCTCTGCTGCCAAGCGTGTCAGATCCTGAAATTCAAGTAGGGAAATGGAACGGGCATAGACTGAGGTTTTGTTTTTTCAAAAAGATATCAACATGGAATAAGTCAACGTTCATTTGGTGATTCTTTGAATGACTGTATCTAAAGTGTGTGTGTGCGTGTGTGTGTGTGTGCTCTCTGTACCTGTAGTAACTCCAGGAAGAAGTCTCCAGGCAGGTCGCTGTCTTTGAGCTCAGCCAGCAGCTGCACCAGACACTCCAGCCTCCACTGTTCCTCTGACAGCTGCTCATACAGCACATCATCTTCATCACTGGGAGGCAAAATTGGAGAAGTGAGAGAGGAAACAGAGACAAGAAGAGTGGAGGGTAAAATCACCAGGGTGCAATCAGTCCTACAGATGGTCCTCTTTGGTTCAATCCACAGCGGAAAAGTTTACTTTGTTGCATTCGGCCCGTTTAGGTTCACACTGTCCAATTAAAAGTGAATCAGGGCTTGATAAACCTACGCTCTTTCAGTTGGGTTCACACTGTTCTATTTACCTACACCGTTTTCACATTAACGTCAATGGGGGTGACCACAAAATGGATGGAAAGTGGATACCTTGGACTTTAAAGAGGACACCACATACCTCATGGCCCACTCTCAGTTTACAGTTTATGATAATAGCCAGAATGAAAATGGAGATAGCAGTGGGAGAAAAGCTGGTAGTAGCTGTTACTTTGATCTAAAATGTGCATGAAACACACTGACTGTGTTGAGGATATATTGTACCTATATCTGCCAGTATTTATAGCTACTGAAACTAGTCCTCATAGAAACAAAGTGTGCACAGTGTGACCGCCACAGAATAATGTGAATATGCCCATATTGTCCTGTTGAGTTCTGCTCACCTGACGGGGTCTCTCAGGCTCAGCTTGGCTCCTCCATCGCTACCAGGGATGAAGTGGAAGTGCGGTGCTACTTCTTTCATCTGTCCAACCAGGCCTGAGAGCTGCCTCAGTACCAAGAGAGCCCCAGACTTCTCAGTGTGACCCAGGTACCACAGCAAGATCTCCTGGCAGGGTGCGCTGTGGAGCACAGAGCACACAAAAACAGACAGTCTTAGGACCAAATTATCTGCATGAAAACGGCAATGTTCCCACACCATGGGTTTCTGTGAGCTGTCTGCTTTGCTGCTTTGTATTTCCTTCCCAGTTGATTTCCACTCGTAGTGAAAACAACACGGAGCTGGTCAAAGAGAGATGACCAGAGGAGGTTCACAAATATGTTTGTTTATGTAACACCTCATCCCCAAATTTCTGCCACATTTCACTAAATGACACCACCATAACAGTGGGAACACTGTTTCAAAGTATGTAAAACTGACTTTAATCTGCACTTTCTCAGCATGGAAGTAATAAAAAATTGACACTGCCATCTTATGTTTCTGCAGTCTACACACAGACCCACCAGTGCAGAACTCTGACGGGTACATTTATCAAGCATGCTGCCGTTTCGGGCTGGGTGTGCCAAATTTTGCCGTGCTGCAATTTTTTCAAGCAGGTGAATTAATATAAATGTCAGTTTATAGTAGAAGATGAATTTAATTTTAAAGACCACATCTATAGTTCAGTTAATTTGAATGTACTGCTGCTGGAAGAGCTGTCTGGTGGATCTCTGAAAAGCGAAATGGCGTTCAGGACCAAAGACGACTGCTATGAGAAAATGTTATAATCAAGAAAAATATCTGCTAAAAGGAAAAGCTTTTGTTTTTGTTTTTTTTCTTGTTGGAACTCGCGACAGGCGGCAGCTGCTGAGGGCAGCACAGCGCAGGCGTAGCTTTATCAGTAAATCCCAGGCTCTGATGGCCCCGGTGCAGAGGGAAACCGTCTCAAGAGTGCAGCCAACACTGGTAGGAATGCATCGCCTCTGAGCTCTTCACACACTGCGGATAAATAACTTTCACATGAGGAGATGCATTTCTAATTTTGTATGTTTCCAGCTTTGAGGCAACAGGAAAAACACTCACCTTTTATGCACGGGTACCCAACACATCCACGGGTGAAATAGGGACCAGGTTGTAAATGAATGATGTTGCTTTCAGTTTCCAGATTGTGGCCACATTTACGTCCATACACGACTGAGATACACTCTCAATGTGACCAAGATCTGTACCTCACAGTTAATGCAAGCTGGTGTGATGGTGTGCAGCAGGTGGAATTCAAAGACAGGATGAATCGCATTAAGACAAGGTGAAAATTAACCAGATCCATCTCCCTTGCACTGGGCACGAATCATAATAAATCAGCTTCAGCAGGTCATTTGAATGATTCCCTCCTACCATATTTTTGTAGCCCGACATCAGAGCTCCCTGAAATCCATATACATTTGGCTGCACACACAATTTTCAGCAGCTTTTCTTTGATTTCACCAGAACAAACCTGCCCTACATTTACACCTCACATTAAAGTCACATTGAAATGGGAAATTATTTTTTCCTACATCAACATTCATTTCATCAACATGTTTACTTTACTTTCATAGTTATACATATATGTAGTTATATATACATTACACTACTTTTACTTCTTTGAAAAAGAGTATCTTGGCTATATTTAATAACCTTTTACGATGAAAAACTTTTCCCAAAGTCCCATCCCCACTTAAGCAAATGATTACAAACGTGAAGAATTACAATGAAAGAAAAAACGTTTACCGCAGGTGGGAGACATTCTGCTTGGTGAAACAGTAAAGTGTGAAAATAACAGGGAGCACTTCTTCCAGAGCCTTCATTAGAGGAGCTGATGGACTGTTTCCCACCACCCAGATCTGACAGTCAGAGAGACACACAAGAGCAAAGGTGTCGGTATTTACAAGACATCTACTTTATGTTGAGCTGCTGTTGTTCTGGTCTTCTTGCAAATAAAATTGTATATCTTAGCAAGATTTACCTGGTGATAATAAAGGTTACATAAGATCAAAATTAAAAAAACATGAAAGGGATAATAACGAGACAGATCAAGAAAAAGAGGGTTGCAATGTTATGGCATACAGTTAGGTACATAAGTATTTGGACAGTCACACAATATTCATAATTTTGCCCTTGCTCTTCAGCAGGTGAAAAGCAGCTCAGCTGGGTTGAGGTCTGCAGACTGACTCAACCATTGAAGAATATTCCACTTCCACTTTGCTTTCAGTAACTCTTGGGTTGCTTTCGCAGTACGTTTTTGGTCACTATCCATCTGCACTGTGAGGCTCCGTCCTATCAGTTTTGTGGCATTTGGCTGAATCTGAGCAGATAGTAGCCCTATAAACATCAGTATTCATCCTGCTACTGCCATCAGCAGTCACATCATCAATAACACAAGTGGCCCAGCTCCATTGGCAGCCATACATGCCCATGCCATAACACTGCCTACACCATGCTGGACAGATGATGTGCTCTGCTTTGGCTCCTGAGCTGCTCCTTTCATTCTCCACACTTTGCTCTTCCCATCATTCTGGTACAAGTTCATCTTTGTTTCATCTGTCCAAAGAACCTTGTTCCAGGATCAGGCAGACTTTTTTTAGATGTTTTTTGCAAAGTCTAATCTGGCCTACCTGTTCTTGAGTGACACCAGTGGTTTGCACCTTGCTGTAGAAACTCTGTATTTATTTTCTCACAAACGTCTCTTGAGTGCAGATTTGGACAGTGATGCGCCTGCCTCCTCGACAGTGTTTTTGACTTCTCTAGACGTTGTGAATGGGTTTTTCTTCACCAGGGAGAGAATTCTTTGGTCATCAACTTTAGATGTCCTCTGTGGTTTTCCAGGCCTTTTGGTGTTGCTGAGCTCACCGCAGCATTCCTTCTTTTTCAGGATTTACCAAACCGTTGATTTGGCTACACCTAAAGTTGTTGCTATCTGTCTGATAGATTTTATTTGCTTTTTGAGCCTAATGATGGCCTCCTTCACCTGCATAAACACCTCTTTGGATGGCATGTTGAAGCCTCTGATAAACAGCTACCAAATGCAAATGCAAACACTGAACTCCACACCTTTTATTTTCTTAATTTGTGATGAAATAATGAGGGGAAAGGCCACACCTGGCCAAGAAACTGCCTTTTAATCAAGTGTCCAATGACTTTTGAGCCTCTGAAAACGGGGTGACATTGTAATGTATAAAACTGGCTGTAAGTCCTACAAGGTTAAGGCCATATTTTTGTTCAACCCCTTAAATTAAAACTGAAAGCCTTCACTTCAATCACGTCTTGATTACTCCATATCAAATCCACTGTGGTGGTGTACAAGGGCAAAATTATGAATACTGTGCCACTGTCTGAATACTTATAGACTTAACTGTATACTATAAGGTTGGACAATGAACTACCCAAAATTCAGATACTGAGACCCCAAGATGTCCTCAACGGTGGCCCACGAGGGTCAGGATTTCACACTTGATTTGTTCGGCATTTAACAAATTGATCCATATTTCTATCAGAAGGCCCTCAACATGAAAACTGGGATATCCCTCGTAAATTTTCAATGTCTTTAAACAGAATTATATCATAGAGAAATTGACTGCCTTCATGATGCACAATTCTGCTGTGTTATTTCATATAAAAAAGAAAATACTGATTAAAGTCTCACAGAATGAAATCTGAAACAAATTATGGAGAACATTTTGAAAATTTTATCTCATAGATAAAATAGCTTAAGAAAACTAATAGATAAAGATGCAGTTTACTGTGATGATCATCAATTTACCAAGCTTGCATGTGCCAGTAGATTGTGTTAGCCAACTTGCTGTTACCAAAATAATTTATTAGGATTATCAGGATTATTGTAATATTGGTTTTGTCCATGTCACCCAGTTGTACATAAAGGATTTGGCCCATACTGTGAAGCAGTATCTAAACCTATTTGTTGTCAGTATTTTGGTTTGTGTTAAGAAGTGAATAAACACAAGAAATCTCCAGTCAATCCAGCATCACTAATCTGATTTCTAAATATATAATTGTATGCAAATGTTCTTGGGTTTTTGTGCTAATTTTCTTTATTTATGATTATTTTTTGCATTTTTTATATAATGTTTCAGTAACTTCTTGCTATGTTTATATTTTAAAAGAAACCAAGAGAATTTGCTCAAGTTCAATGGGTTGAAATGTTTGGATGCCACACTTGAACACAAATCATGAGATTTAACCAGAAAGAAGAAATCCTGCATATATTTTCTTTGTAAAATTCTATCTCCTGTGAATTAAATCACAGTGAAATTCAACCATTCCTCATTTTGCTGAGAACTCCCTGGAAGCTCCTCAAGGACCCTTTGGAGTCCCCGGACCCCACTTTGAAAACCACTGACATAGGGTATAAAGTGTTATCGACATTACTCTGCATTACTCGGTGGATGTGTGTGTGTGTGTGTGGGGGGCCTCACCTTGTACACATCCTCAACACAGCGTGTGAGCTCCCAGTCCTCCACAGGCGTCTGAGAGTCACCGTCAGCTGAAACACACACACACACAACACACACACTCAGCAGCGTTCAGCCCTCTACACTGCAATGCACTGGCCCAAGAACTACTTTAACCCACAGTATGGTACAGTATGGCCTCAAAGCAGAAAACGTTTGGACTGAAATATTCTGCATCCTCCCCAGTGTGCTGAAAAGCCACATTCAAAACTTAAAATACTGGGAAAATTGCAAATAACAGCAACAAAAACTTAAAACTGAAGTCGATATAGAAAAGCTGTGTAAAATAGAGAAAAATTATAATAATAGAATAATAAAAATAATAAATTTGCATCCTTTTTGGTGGAGACCTTCAGAGTTGCATGGCTTGAATGCCATTTATGGGGGCTTTCCATGCCAAGAAGAATACTATGTAGACACTTCTACGCACTCATAAAATAATGAGAAATACCACTGTAGTGATCTGCGCAAAAAAGGAGAGCTTAAAATAAAAAGAATAAAAAAATGTATATCCTCATGTATGCAGACATGGCCAATCTCCTCAACTTCAAAGTGAGCATCAGAACGGGGAAGAAAGCTGCTTTAACTGACTTTGAACGTGGCATGGTTGTTAGTGCCAGGCGGGCTGCTCGGAGTATTTCAGAAACTGCTGATCTACTGGGATTTTCACACACAAGGTTTACGGAGAATGGTCCGAAAAAGAGAATATATTCCAGTGAGCGGCAGTTCTCTGGGCCAAAACGCCTTGTCGATGCCAGAGGTCACAGCAGAATGGCCAGACTGGTTGGAGGTGATAGAGAGGCAACAAGAACTCAAATAACCAGTCGTTCCAACCGAGGTGTGCAGAAGAAGGCAGAACACGAGGAACCCTGAAGCAGACGGGCTGCAGCAGCAGAAGAACACACTGCCAGCTGAGAACAGGAAACTGAGGCTACAGTTCACACAGGCTCAACCAAACTGAACAACAGAAGATCAGAAAAACGTCGACTGGTCTGATGAGCCTGCGATTTCTGCTGATTTCTTATAAAATCCCTGCACCTGTGAAATTTCAGTGACACCCCATGAATTTCATGATCAGCGGGAAGAGGAGAACCCCTAGTGACTAACAAGGCTGTGTTTCTGACCGGATGCTGTGGAGCAGCGCTGGAGCGGCCTGAGGAGAGGAGCGAGGAAATATTGCTCCGCGAACTCAGGCTTGTCCTCCGTCAAGGTGAGCGCCGCCCTGGTGGCCACACGCTGAAACTGCTGGGCGGTCAGCTTGTCTCTGATGTGCAGCAGGTCGAGGATCTGGACAAACACACATCAGAGGTCAGACCTACTCTCATTTACAGAGATCTCACTTTGAACGAAAAATAAATGCATTTATTAATTGATTAACTAAAAAAAATTGATGAGCAACTACTTCCAACAATTCAGGCACATGCATTATAAAGTGAATCTATCTATCTACAGCTAGATAGATAGGTAGGTGTGTGTGTGCGTGTGTGTGTGTGTGTGTGTGTGTGTGTGTGTGTGTGTGTGTGTGTGTGTGTGTGTGTGTGTGTGTGTGTGTGTGTGTGTGTGTGTGTGTGTGTGTGTGTGTGTGTGTGTGTGTGTGTGTGTGGGTGTGTGTGTGCGTGTGTGTGTGTGTATTGCTGATAAGACAGCATCCTATAATAGTATCCAA
>OMLB01009732.1:8643-20260 GCA_900302555.1 Myripristis jacobus | reverse complement strand
TCCATGCAATGGACGCTGCGTGTGAAAATATTACAGGAGATCTCCAGCTCTATTCACAGCACTGTAGGCTACATATAAATGTCCTTGTTTTTTGTTTATGTGTTTATATTACAGTATATTATGCTGTATACATTTTCTTTTTACTCTGATGTATGGAAGTTACTTTACGTGTGTGAATAATAATGGTTACAATTTCCTTGGCAGTATGAGCACAATGTGTGATGTCAAACCTTGGAGGCTACTCTTACCGTAAAATCCTATTTTTTTTTTTTTCAGTTTTATACACAATTGTATTCTGTTTGCTAGACAAAAAAAAAATAGTACAGTAACCATTGTCAGTGAAGGACTGGGCTAAGACTGAGAGGTGGACTTGAGGGATATTTCAGTGGTCCTCTGACATAGTGGCAAAACATCTAAACATTTTGACTTGCAGTGCTTACACAATGCCAAAGGGACGATGCATTATGGTGGCACTGACTATTTATATGAGAAAGGAATTTCATTTTGACACATGAGTGAACTGTTTTGGGAGAGATATGAGCTTTTGCAAGTGAGCTGTGGTGTTGTGCTGAACTGTAAGACTGTTTTGCCAAATGATCTTGAAGTTTTGAGAATGTAATTTATTTTTCAAGAAATGAGCCAAACCAGTGGAGAAAAACTGTAATACGAGTCAATAAATAAATAAATAAATAAATTGAATCCGGGTATTTTTATTTGTGCTTTAGATTGTAAGCAACATGATAAATCCAGGTGATTAATCCAGGTGTGTCTGACCTTACAACAATAGTCAGACACACCTGAATTAATCATTTTGTCCAATAATGTAAGATAAATAAAGGAGCTGGCTTAAGTTCAGGAAGTAGCGGAGCTGTGCATAAAGCCAATGAAGGCATGAAGCCCTTAAATGCATCAGGTGAGCAGTACAAGGCACACCTGGGTTAAATCTATGGCAATCACCACAGTCTACACAAACCTGGGGCGTTTCTCAATACCACGTTCGCCAAGGTCAGACTTGTGAACTTTGAAGTTGGGACTTGGCGAGGTCGACTCGGGAGGACAGACTCGGACTCGACGTACGCTCAACAGCAGCGTACTTGATGACTTCTCCATCTCAACTGTCTTGGCAATATTTAATATAACCAGATGTCCTGTAGTGTTTATAATAAGCAGATATAAACACTACTCTGCCTCCTCTGTTTAATTTAATTTAAATAAATGACAGCCTACAGCTCAGAGAGGTACTATTGATATTATAATAATTACTAGAACTCTGCCTCGTTCTCGTTTTCGTGGGCTAATTGATCAATTTTACAGTTATGAGTTCTCTCCTCCGGTGTTGCCACCATTGCCGCTGGTTGGTGCGAAATGCATGCTGGGGAACCTGGCTGTTCCAAGTCCACACGAGTCACCAAGCGATGCATCCTCGCTAAAAGGGGCGGAGCAAGAACACATCCGGTAATTTGTACCGAACTTGGTCAGATGCAAACTTTGAACTGGAACAGGACTTGGCTCGCGACTGATCACGTTTCACAAGCTGCAAGAACACAAGCACAGACAAGAACGCGAATTGAGAAACGCCCCTGGTCTCTCCTCATCTCCAGTGCCAGACGCTTCCATCTTATTCAGTAGTTTACTCACAGCAATTGAGAGCTTTTTAGTATTTGTTTGTGCTTAGTTTGACCGCCTGTTTTCCCTTCAGCCCTTCAGAGTGTGCCTTTCTGCCTCGCCTCTTTCACCGCGTCCACCAGCGTCTGCTCCCAGCGCTCTCAGTCCAACTCTGCCCTCCACCAGTGACACTCCGAGGCCCGCCGCCTGCTGCAGCCACCACCTGCGCCCCCTCTCTTCCTCCTCACCCTGAAAATCTTGTTGGACAATAAAACACCTTCAGCTTTCACCTGCCTCCGTCTCTGCTTAGGTTGGGCCAGAAGTCCCTTTCATAACAGAGCTTTTTCACACAGGAATTAGCACAGACACTGGTCTTACTGGGTTGTTTTAATGTAAACATGTGGTGTATTGTCCATCTGGCTAATCCACAATGTCTACAGTGCCAGGACTCAAGTAAATCTACTGGTAGCATCTATGTTGTCTGGCAGTCTGACTATTGTATGGGCAGATAACTTATTTTCCAAGCATATCACTCTCAATTAATATTCTGCATTTCTTTTTATTGTTGGCAAGTGGCCATACTACAGGTGTGTGTCAAAGGATTTTATACTCTGCACAGGCAACAGCGAGTGCTTCTTGTCAGGTGGTTCCTTGCCTCCATGTCATGCATTATACCCTTTATTGCACACCTTAATGTGGATTACCCCTTATGTAAACCAAGGCCTTTTGCAACATTTATTGTATAAAACTCTAGAGGTGATATACAGCCCAGTACCGGCTGATCACTGCTGCTGACTTTGTCAAGCTTCGCCAGAGTCTGTTGCGCGAGTCTCCCACCACCGCTCTCCCTGATCGATGGTCCCTGTATAGATTCGACTGTGTTCTGGTCAAGGAGGAAGGATGAAAGAGTGGAGCGGCGGGGGAAGGAAAGAGGCTGTTCTTTCTGGTGACTGACAGACGAGAGGGGGAGATGTAAGAGGGAACGAGAGTGGAAAGGAGCAAGGAGGTAAAGGCAGAAGGCGGAAGAGGTGCGGGGGTTGTGCAATTGCACCGCGTTTCTCAGGTCATCCATCAAGTGTCAATTACCTCCATGCTGGACCTGCTACAGCACTCTGTCTGCATGGGAGAAGTGGTCTTGTGCATTAACAGCATGACTGACTGGCTTGAAAATCACCAGGCGCTTTTCTGACACAGCTGGTGAGAAGTTTTGTGGCAGATGACGCTGGGACGAGACAGGGGGGGAACCCTTTAAAATAATTGTGGAAACTGAATGTGGAGTTCTCTTCCATAATGAAATCTCTTCCTTTTTCCACAGCTTTAATAAAATAGTAAAGAACATCATAAGTTAGGCTAGTGACGCAGTTTTTTGTGGCAAACCGTTTGTTCCCAGGTTGTTTTTTTTTCCCCCTTTGGTGTTTTGTGCTGTGGTGTCTTGGGATTGCACTTCCCAGAGACTGTCAGTCAGAGAGTGTCGCCAGCAATGTTTGCAGATGTTGCCGAATTATTTCCTAATGTGTTTGATTTTTTACAAAATGTCGAGAGATGATTTTAACAAAGCAACATGTTCAGTAGCTGGAATCTGTGCATACCAAAAGCCCTCAGATGCAGATGCAAAAGGATGAAATCTAACCTAGATACAAAAAAGAACCTCAGTGCAAACATTGCTAAGCCGTGCGCTGCGGATGTGCAGCATTTTGTGATTAAATGCCCACATCGATTAAACTAGAATTTCAAAGTTTCCATACAGACCCCTTAAAGTGTGTGTGTTCATTCATTCCTATAGGCTGTCTGTACCTTGGCATGAGAGTTATTGAGATGCTTCGGTTAGAAAGAGTAAGCTTGTCTGGAATACATGCAGCCATAAAGGAATATGTTGCATCCCATCCTTCATGATAGACGGCACTATTCATAAAAACATTGCCATCCATCCCAGAATAGCATATTGGTTACATAACTCAACTTTCAGCATTGTATATTATTAGATGCATTAGAATATTAGATGCATTGACAATAGGCTGAGTGGGAGACAAAGCATCGGAGCAGCGTTTGAGTAAAAGTGAGTAATACTAGATATATTATTTATCGAAATGAAGTCAATATTTCATGCCCTGTGAGTGGAAACTGCCCCAAGATTATTGCAGAGTCTGGATCAAAACCCAGCAGAAATCATTAAAGTCTCAAACACGGGCCTCAACAAATCATGTCTTGTGTGTTCGCTGCTTTAAATCCCATCTAGACAATAGTCCCGGGGTATGGCAGTGCACTCCGCTCTCAGCTCTGCAACACAAACTCCTGCCTCAGTGATTTGTGAGGTTCACATCACCGCTGAATGAGATATACTGCGCGTTGGTGATTTATAATGTTGTGGTTATTCTGTTATTGTAACATGCGTGTTCTTTCGTTTTTTACTTTCAGTCGGGCCTTGACAATAAATGCTCAACCTCGACGTGCTGCTTCAGAGCTACGGCACAAACAGCACCACAGAAAGATGCAATGCACCAATTTGTTGCACTCACTTGAACAGCATAATTCATGATCTCTGTTCGCCCACTCACTGGGTCAGTCCTATGGAACAGGGTGTACTGCTTTTAAATGGCACAATAATGCTGAGAATTATTTTTTTTCTGTAGCGCTCAAATGGCAATACAGCTGAGACTACGTCATGCTGTTCCAGAGCATTATGCATCCTTATTTGTTCCCATTTCCTCTTTCCCCAGCAGGACAAATTGAAGAAAAACGCTTTACATTCTGTTGAATATTCTTGGGGGTTGCATTGAAATGAAAAGGTAATGAAAGATTTCTATCTTCTGTGACTATTGGCAGAGCTGATGACCTTCGGGAGAGGCACTTAGTGATTTGCCAAGGCTGGAATGAGAAGTCCAAAGTGAGAATTTTCAATTTTGCAGTAAAGTGCAATAGATGTAGATGCCAGTGTGGCACTGGCACTGGCTCTCTCTCTCACACTGGCGCACTGGTGCATTGCCACTGGCAGTGGCACTGGCGCAGTGGAGCACTGGCACTGGCACTCTCTCTCTTTGTTTCCCCAGTCCTGGCTTCCATGGTAACTATGTTCGGTTTGGTCCAGAGGAAGGTAGTGAACAGTGTGCAGGGCAGAGGAGGGCAGAGGAGGGCTGTAAAAGTTGGCAAGGAACTGCTGTACCTTTTTCCTGCTGTCCGGAGTTGGCCAGTTGGCCACAGCACTGACCTTAGACCTTAGCCAGGTCCATTTGTACCTTTTTAGCAGTGACAATGCGGCCCAGGAAACTGACAGTATCTCGCACTCCTGTCTAGTTTGATGAGACTAGACATGAGTGACTAAACATAAAAGTACTCAAGGCAACAAAGGACTAAACATGAAACTAACTAAGGCATGACATAAAACATGAAACACTAAACACGAACATGACTAAAATGAACACGCTTGATGAAACACAACATAAATGGATTTTTCCATAGAAACAAAACATGCCTCTGTTTAGAAAATGGCAAAAAAAAAAAAGCATTGCTCAATCTTTTGCATTCTGCTGCTGCTGCATGCAATTTAAAACTGTGCCTTGTGTTTTATTAGAAGAGATAAATTTCAGACTCATCATTATGATTTATATCAGAAAGTTGGCTGGCGTGGAGGGGAAACACACTGCATGTGATTTATCCACCGGGCCGAACCTTTGAAGCTACCCCTGTATCTCACATATTGTGCATGTACTTGCTTTAAATGCATAAATTATGGAATGAGATCACAGACCTGGTCACTTTTAAATACAAATAAATTCTGAACATGGCAAGGCTGCTTTAAGAGACCGGGCGCCTTATGAAGAGACTGGGAAGCACTTTAAAATTATAATGTCTTGCCCCCCGGTGATTCTAAAACAATGTCTCCCGTGTTCTGACGTGTGAAATTGTTTTTCATAATGTACATCCCGGTCTTTTACGTACTGTTTGACAATGGGCTGAATCATAGAAATGATTTTTATGAGCATTTTTGTACTCTGGTCCCTCATGGCAAACTCAGTCAGAGAGAGCCTACCAGGTGATATAATGGAAAAATGAAATACAAAAGAGAGATAGAGAGTGGGTGGAGGAAGAGAGCCAGTGAAAGGGTCAAGGGGAACGAGAAGGAGTGACTCAGTCAGTTTCCTCGCGTCAGCTGGGCTTCAGCGTGTCTTTCTTGATGGCTGTTGTTTAATGGAGGCCTGAGCGGTAGCCTTACGCCGGAGTTTGACGGACAGGTTATTGGTGCTATCGCCTCATCGCATTCAGAGGCCAAACTATTCTTGGGGGGTGGGTCTTATCTCAACAGCGGGAAGGCAGCCTGCAGTCGATAACCCTTACAGGAAGCCATCCTTTGTCGGTGACTCAGGTCCAAATTTACGTCAGACTTTGTGTGTGTGGTCTGTGTGTGCGTGTGTGTGTGTGACGGGTGTTTACCGACTTGTAAATGAGCATTGATTGTCTAAACTATCTGTCTACCCCAACAATCAGTTACCTGCTCCTGCAGTAGCAACACGAGGACTGTCAGAGAGAGAGGCAGACAGAGAGATAGAGAGGATTGATGCTCCAAAAGGCCCCCCCTCTTTGCTTTGCTTCCTTCCCCCTTATCTATGATTAACCATCTAAGTGTGTGTGTGTGTGTGTGTGTGTGTGTGTGCGTGTGTGTGTCTATAAAGCGAACAACTGCTCACCACTAAAGTAAAATAGAGACGGCATAAAGCAGTGCATGGTACACTCATGCATATCTGTTAGGAAATTTGCTGTTAAAGCTCTGGTACAAATTATACCTATAACTATCCACAGACTGGGGATAGATGAATTACATGTGATGAGATTACAGTAACTGTCAACAAGTCAGCAGTAACCATGACGATCTCCACTCTCCACTTGTACAAGTTGCCCTGTGTGTTATTATCATCATTATCATTATTATTATTTTACGTTCTTTTATGTGTGATGTGTGTTGTCTGAGCCGTTGCTGCTTGACGTTTGTTGACTTTATTTTGTCCTGCTTTTGTCCTGAAGACTGGCGCTGTGGTTAACCAATCACTTTCATTTTGTAGACGCTGGATATGAAATTTAAAAATGTATTGTTCCCCAAAGGTTCATCGTATTTGACTCGGCAGTTTCTGACTATTGTGCATGAAGCGTAGAAGCCCTCTTGGCCTGGTAGTGATGCGCTGGTGGGCTACTCCAGTTTATAATAAAAATGTCCAGTGTCAAAATCTATAATTCTGCCAAGTTTCATGCAAAACAGAAAGCAGATGCTGAGAAATTGCATGCCAAGCACGCACTGCAGGACTATGGATTGGATGGGGCCCAATCCGTAATCTCTTTCCCGATCTTCAGTCCTGGTGGACAAAAATCTTTACCTATGAATCTTTCCATTACAGCACAGTTATCAGTTGCCTTTTGATTAAATAGTTATTTACATGGTGGGTTAAAAGTATTTTCATTTTAAGATGATGGACACAACCTGAAGCGCTGGTTAAAGATGCACAAGGTAGCTTTGCACTTTGATGGCTCCAAGTGGCTTCGAAAATGAACTATTTTTATTTTATTTTCGAAAGTTTTAAGGACTTTGTTATAAAACATGTAGCACCCGTAAACTGTCAGCAAACTACACTGCACTCCTCTGACGTTAATGTCTTCTTCTCATTGAGCGGTGGAGTGGAGGTGGTGAACGTGTCAGCTCTGGGGGAATGGCACACCTCTCTCTATTATAGCTCTAATTTTTTAACAATATGCTGATAACACCGTTCTATTTTTTCCATAAAGAAAATCTTCTCTAGTATGGTAGTATGATGCTCCATTGCAAATCTGGAGAAATTTGATGGCTCCCAATGCTGATTTCAGTCGTGTAATGAGCATCATAACAGATGACCCCTTCACCCCCAACCCCCTCCCTCCACTACCCATTATTTGGGAAACCTCCATCACTGTGGGGGTGTATGAACATTACACAGCATGAGAGGAACTCTCCCCTCATCCCTGCCCGCTCTCCCCATGCAGCGGACACCATATGTCACACACACACACACACACACACACACATGCAAATGCACAAGCTGTGTCCTGGGGCTCGGTGCTTAGGTGCAATTTTCTTACCATCAAGATAAGCTTCTGTCTTGCTGTTGCCATGCCAACCCAACACTGTGGCAGGCAGCAGGGGAAGAGTAATGAGGTGTCATGGTATCGCCATGGGTTACCGGTGACCCCTGACCCCCAGGGCCAGTGAGAACATTGCGACCAAGAACAACAAGGGCAACGAGTTGCAGTCCCTCTGAACCCAATCTCACGCCTGGCTGTTTAAACCCCACTAACTGTATTTGGAAACATCGCAGGAGCCGTCAGGGTGGAAGACAGACACAGCAAAGAAGGCAGAAGTGGATAGAGGATGGGTTTTTTTGGGGGGGGGGGAAGAAGGTCGTCCCTTGCCTCTGTCTCTTGTCATCTCTTGCTGTTTGAAGAAATGGGTTCTCCAATGGGCCTGGAGTGCTGATGACTGAAAGCAGGGGAGGAATGTATTTTACAGAATTGCACCTGAGTGAATATATTCAATTCTGTTCTTTCCTGCTGCTGAAATTGGCTCGTCCTCCAGGAAGTGAGAGGTCCCTACTGGTTGGTGTCTTACGAGAAAATCCATGCAGGTTTGATATCAAATAATAAAGAGCTTAACCATGCGTTCACTCTGCAGTGAAACATCTACTGCTGACGCTGTGGTCGTTACGCAGTGCCCTCAGTGAGATAGAGGTGATGCATCCGGTGATGAAATTAGGTTCACACAACCTTATTATGTACACAACCCAGAGTGATTTTTGTTCTTTATGTGCGGATGCAGGCTCCCCTACCCCCACCGCTCCCTCCTTTAGCTACTGTAACTGGGTCAGGGTGACAGACAGAGGAGGAGCAGGGCTACTCACAAGTGTATTTGGTGTGTGAACGCGGTGTGTGTGCTGCGTCTGTGCATGTGTGTCTGGTCTACAGCAAGTGTCCTCTGCTGGTTTGAGAGCGGCCAAGCTCGTCAGAGCCACGGCGCTTTGGTGTTACATTTTCTTAGTTGCTGCCAGCTGAGGGTTTGTGACACGCTTGCTGAAAACCACCAGGATTTTAGACGCTAACTGCCGGCCTGTACATAATTTGCCTGTTTGTTTTTGTGTGTATAGACGTGTGATTTATTTGACTTTGGCTTCTCGATGAACAGCGAATGTTAGCCAAGATAGTGGTGCTGCGTTGGCAAGCATCCTCCTCCCCGAAACCACACTTTTGATTTTGTGAATATTGCCGCAATCAGTGTAATTTGTGTCAGTTCTATAAATGGTCGACAAAATGGTGATTGATTGACTTGGCATTACCAGAAGCATATTTACCAATGTGTATCTTGACGTGTAGGTTCTCTAATATACACTTATCTTGCAGCTGTGCTCTATCAGCACCATGATTGCCGCTGCAACCTATCCCAGCAAACGTTTTCATCTTGTATGGATGCTGATATGATGCCCACTCCAGTGTTTAAAAAACCCTCTTAAAACATCCATAGGCGTCAATGTCCTCTCCATGAGCCATTTTGTGAAACCGGGAACCAGCATCTCCGTGATATCACTTCAAAATAGCTTCTCAAGTTGTTTTAACGTAGACTGCTATCAAGCCATAACTGCATACTGTGAAAAATTTTGTGCTCATTGGCTTTGACTTTGAACTTGGCTGCTTTCTGCACACTGCCATCTGTCAAATGCTTGCTGAGATTCTTTCTCAAGTGCTGTAAACCAACAATAAATCAACATTTTGTGACTCAAAACAAATGTCTCTCAGTTTTCTGGTTGCCAGATCATTTCATACCTTGTGTCTTGTAAACTAAATCACTGAAAAAAAAAAGATCCAACTTGGGAATAGAGCAACATTCTGGTAGGAATAAAGGTTGCATTCATAGCCTATATTTAAAAAAGGATGACTGCTGTTATCCATAAAATTCATATATCTACTTCTGCCAATTCCATAATGTGGCTGTCCATGAATTGTGTTGTGTGTGTGTGTGTGTGTGTGTGTTCAAATTAAAAACATAAGTGCAAATTGAGGTCTTATGAAAGCTGAGTATTTACCAGTTAGCAGAATGTGGGTCAGGAGAGAGTTAAAGAGTTCATACAGTGATAATAGAGTAATTAATATTCAGCTGTTGAAATGTACTAATTGAATCCATATTATGCTGACGCTATCTTTCCCTCTCCTCATTTTTTTGTTTTTGCGTGGGATGTTTCAGTGATCACTCGGTCACACCATAGCTTAGTCTACTTCCTCTCCTCTCCACCGTCCATCGCCGTCTCTATTATCCACCGTGTTTCCTTGCCCTCGCCCTCCTCTCTGTCTTTTGTTCAAATATATCCGTGAGTCATCTTTTAAATCAGAGTTGGTTTTCTTTCTCTTGCTCCCTCTTCCCCTTTGCATTATTGATCAGAGCAATCTCAGCAGGCTGACTCAACCTCCTCGTGACGGTGGCACATGGAGTGGTTTGAATCACCGCTCAACCCTCCCATCTTGATTTGTGTTAGGTAAGACCATTAACTGAGCCAAGAAAGGGAAAAGTGTAAAGGGTTCTTGGTGTACCTTAACACCTTCCGATTGCACGTGGTGTATCAGTGTGTGTGTGTGTGTGTGTGTGTGAGAGAGAAAGAGAGAGAGAGACAGAGATAGTGCGTACAGCCTTTAGTGAAGACTACACCTGGCTGATGTCTATAATTCAACACTAGATTATGGCCGTGTCAGCTTTGAAGAGTTTCTGGAGGGGAGAAAATCGATGCTATTGTCCTCGGCTGTGAAATGAAATGACAAAGTGTCTTTTCTTTCAGGGGAAAACAGAGCATCAGTTCACTGTGACACAGTGTGGTTTTGTGCTTTATTGCCAGTATTGGTTAGGCACCACGCATTACCTTTTTAACTCTGTTTTACAATGGGTGTGTGTGTGTGTGTGTGTGTGTGTGTCTGTATCACTTGTACTCACCCAACACTGTTGAGTACAAGGATAGTTGACTCTTACTATTATTGCTCTCAAGTCTGCCTCCTAAAAACTATGTTCCCATACAACTAAACTGCATTCTTAATTATGTATATTATGTTTGTCTCTGATGCATCACAAATACGTTTCTAATCAACATGTCTTTTATATCATGTCAGGTGGCATTTTAGCCCGTTTTGTTACTCTAGCCACCAAAAGTCCTTGGTGACGTTAGAGAAAAGTTTACGCATAAAAACCACTTGGTTACAGTAACATAAAGTTTGCAAAACACAAACACAACTACCATTTTGCATGAGACTTGAAGTCAGGTCGCTTGACTGAAAGTTGGCTGTCTCCACCACTCCACCTGCCTCCTACTGAGAACTTGAAACAAAGCGATTACAAATTTTTAGGAGACAGGGCTTTTGCACCGGTCCCTGTTCCTTTCACCACACTAACGGCCCCACATTCACACAACACAATCACCACAATCACCAGAGGTCCATTAATTTCCTAAAGCGCTGAGTGCACTCTTGCCAAGTTGGCAACTTTCTCGCTAGATTTAGTCACTTTTAAGATCCTCCTGGCGACTTCATTTCTCAAAAGCAACTAGCAACAAAGCCGCCTTATAGGGCCACGAGGAACAATGAACATTGTTAATGTATCTGGAGGTGCATCTGTATGGACGGTACATTTGCGCCACACCACTTGTCTCGTCCGCAGAGGTTTGATGATCACAGCTTTTCCCATACACAGTGGTGCTGCGCCCTGTGCCAGGAAGAGGATGTACGAAGGGTGCTCATGCACAGGATAGTGTATGATGTCATCCGGCGACTTATTTTGGAGCTGTGCAGTCAGTGCTCTTCGCTGAGTTGACATCACGGCCCGAGTAACCATGGAAACACAGCTGATGTGTGGAAGGTCAAAAAGCTTGTCGGCATGGAAAAGTTGGACACGGCTGAACTTTTCAGCAGCAAACCAGAGTTGCATGCCTCCCTTTTTTTTTTTTTTTTTTTTATCAGCGTTGTGTCA
>OMLB01009728.1:1625-44953 GCA_900302555.1 Myripristis jacobus | reverse complement strand
CCTAGGGCCCCAAAATATCATGTGTAATGTGACAACATATCATCATTCTGTGCTCTTCATCGTTGATGAGCACTCACAATTCAAACACACTGACGGGAGATGTTGAAATGGTTCCAGCAGATACAGGGTTGTCAAGCAAGTAATCTGTCTTCCTCAAATCCCTGTGGTGCAGTGATGAGGGAAAATGAGCTTCTGATGCAGAAGACATGAGGGCAATAGTGAGACGAGGTGCTGTGGTGAAAGCAAGCAAACACTACTTGAAGTGGATAGTGATTATAAACATGGTGGAATCACTGATACTTGATCATTAAACAAATATCACTGGACACAAATGTAAGAAAATCACATGCACTTACATATGTCATCAATAATAAATTTATCCCATCAAGTATGCAACCCCTACATTATGCCATGCTTCAACTACAGTACACTCATATTGTGTTTACAATGCCTTGTAATGCCTTATAAGTAAATGTGTGTTAGCTGACAATTAATTTGTCAACTGACAGCAAACGAATAATGGACTATAATTATGATAATCGATTAACTGTTTTAGTTGTTAAACAAAAACAGCAAAAATTTGCTGGTCACAACTTCAGAAATGCTAAGTTGTGCTTACCCTTTTTTCATTTCATATCGTTATGAAAAACTTTTTTAGGTTTTTTTGCATGCTGGTCAAGCACTGTTAAGAAATGGTATGGCATATATGGTAACCTGGAACAGGAATTCATTGCTAATTTTGCCACAAATAATCAACAGTTAAACTGACTGAATGAAAATAATCATGTGTTGCAGCCCTAAAGAGTAACACTTCATGTAAAGTGATTTCAAAAATAAACATAAGATGATAAGAGATGGCTGCAGATTTCTCTGTATCTAATGGAGGTACTGAACATGGACCATCTCTTAAGCTTCATCAAGTCTGTCCATTTTGTGATGTTGAATGTAACATATGACATATCACGTCTCGAATGTATTTCTGTTGATAACCAATAGCCTGCAGGACAAATGCATTTCAGGCAAACACTTTTACTTTTAGGACTGTCGTGCTAGACTGTGACAATGGTGACTGCTGGGATAAATGCAATATACACACATTCTGTAGTTCTCACATCACACCAACTCCCAAGATACCACCACACACACAGAACACCAAAACAACACACTAGATAGGAAAGGAAGGAAAAATGATACTGTCTTGTTGTTAATATGGCGACTACAGTGTTAAAATTCACGTGACACTGACCCTCAAGCAAAAACTTTGCAGATGAGCCTGCTGCTCTGCATTTGTCAAGGTAATAGTGGAAGGCAAGGTGGTGACAATCAAGATTATGCATGCAGTGACCATGAAAGGCATCGTTCACTTGAGCCTTTTTACATGAGTGATTCCCTCCATATAAAACAAAGTTTTTCTAAATCCACTTCATGAATATATTGCCACAGCTGCATCAAATAATCTTTTTTGCATTAGCCATTAAAATCAAGATTAATGACCAAGTGGTTATTAGTCAGCTCTCTCTACTTAATTCTTTTTGGTTTTTATTCAACATGTATTGTTAAATTAATTAATGTTAAATTACAAGATTGATTGTCTGACATATCACGACACATTTTCTCTCATCAGTGCCACAAACCTGCTTTCCTCACACCACAGACAAACAAGATACTGAGAGACGGAGAGAAGAGGGGAAGGGGGAGAGAGAGTTTGGTTTCTAAGAATATCTTCAAAAGGGCAACCTTGCAAGTAGTTGATTAAACAATGCTTGGTAGTCATTTTTACACTAAATCAAATGTGATGTTGCTGACGCACAGCACTCAAACTTTTTTTCCTAAGAACATATAAAGAATACCAAATAAGCCAGGCCTATATAATGCATTTCTGTGCTGTTTCAGATAACATTAAATGATAGCCACAAATGCTCTTATGCCATCAGTCCAAACATCATTAATAGATAGTTAACTGCACAGTGTTGCAGAATTATTAAAGGAAAAACAAAGGTGCACATACATTAGCACAGAAAACCTAAGCTCAGTGTGCAATATCAAAAAACAACAACAAAAAAAAAAAGGGAATTTAATACAAAAAGCGACAACTTATTCTTCACTCCATTTCATTCATAGCTGTGCTATCGATTTCTCAGATTTGTCACATTTATATAGCTGGACATTGAGTGTTATAAACTGAGTTCTAGGCAGTCTCTTACAAAGCAAAGCCTCTTCCTTGGTAGGAGGAGAAATGTAATCTCGCCACTCTTTTCTCTTTTATCAGCTGCAGCTTCCCTTGTAAGGTTGAGTGATTAAAAAAGCCCACAGATTAAATGGTGTTAGGGTCGTATCTTACTCTGTATTGTCACCTGGATGACACTACTGGCCAAATCAAAGTGAGGAGCTGCACACAATTTTCAACATTACCTGAAAAAAAAAAAAAAATCAGCTACACATTACATAAGCTCTCGTAACATAGACCTTTTGAACTACTTGTGCTGTCTACAGTATCTGGCAATCTAGCTGATGTCGTGGTGTGTCTGCCACTGAAAAGGAAAGGAAAGGGTAGGTCAGGAAATGGCCCTCATTAGACTTCAGAGTCTGGGGTTCAGGGCAATATCTTATTTTCCCAAGAAATCTTCGACAGGCTAGACCCTAGTGCTTATGGAATGAGATTTTCACCATTAAAACAATTTGAGAATATGATCTATTGACTGCATGGCTGTCCTCCCCTCTAGGAAATCTTTGTCTGGTCACTGTCTTGAATAAGACGTCCAGCATTAACTAAACTCATGCCCCAGAATATGTTTCCACTGTTACTGGGAGGCAATTCCAGGAAAGCAGACAGGCAGAGGGGCGATTTGATCATGTGGTAAACATAACGCATTTCATTGTCTGACACACAGCAAAGCCTGTGTGTTTTGCATACTAGCCGGAGATAGGAAAGCAAGGCTCTGGTGCTGTGCAACAACATGTTAAAAATAGCAGTTGGATCAGGGAGGTGAAGCAGGCAAGAGATAAACATTAGGGAGGAATTCCAGCTTGTCTTGTTGCATGGAGTGTAATGAGGATTTGAACGTGCTCGAAGGACCCAGCTGCTAATTAGGCACTTCAGCTAAATTATGCCACAACCTCGTGATGACCCAACTCTTGTGCATCTTACTGTTCTTAATAATAAAATGTGTTATTCCTAACATTTCTTTCAGTGTTGGAAAGAGGAGTGAGAAATAGGAAGTATGGACAAATAAGGAGTCCATGAGGTCAAAGTGAAGGTCAATTTTAAAACTCAAGTATTAAAAACAGAAGTATGTCATAGAGGTGGCATTTCTACAAGCCTAATACTGATATGTTCAGCTATGTATCTAGCACAAGCTCACTTCAGCTGCATGCCCCCCTGTCCATCCAATCCTGAGCAATTACTCAAGTCCATATGTCCACTTTCCTCAGTCTCCAAGTGCACAGCAGCAAAGACCTTGCCAGACTCTCTGCACCTCTCTAAACCCTTGTTTCTTCCCTCATACATGGTCCTGTCTCTTTAGGCTCAATTGATAAAATACTGGAGGCCTTTGGGCTTATAACTTTCTGTTCATCTATATGCAAAGATTACGGCAAAAAATATTTTTTCATCGGTGAATTATAGATTATGATCCACATTAGACTGACAAACACAACAAAATATACTGAAGCTGCATGTATCAGTGGTGCTTTGGTGTAAATGTGAGAGTGTATGATTATTCATTGATCAGTGTGACAAACACAAACAACACCCAGGCAGTATGGTGGACAACAAACTGTAAACTGTATAATCAATCAATATTTTTTTCCTCACATTCCAGGATGGGGCAAAGGGTCAGAGTTGTACACATACATTTTCACTGGCCCAGCAAGCCAAATGCATCTCAGTGATTAAATCTATGAAATATCTGACATTATACAGCATAAAATAAGGTAGCAACCAGTGGCTGAAATGGGCCTGTATGTAGCAGGATTGTTTTGCTACTGTGTCTGAATGTTTGAATATTCAATAATTGTTTTTTAAGGCCAAATTCTAAATTTAAAGGTACAATTTAATCTTTTCTGACACTGAGTAAACATGAAAAAAACAGCGAGAGCTTGCGATGTCATAACTGTTGGCAAAGGAATAATATAAACTGCAGAACAATACCAGAGGAGGTTAGTCATTTGGCAAGGGAATGCCAGGAGTTATGGCTAAATGGGCAGAAAATTCAAGAAAGGTTCAACTGCAGGACCTCCCTGCTGAGGCCACCAGTTCTGTGAGCCAATGGGAACAAGGCAGGAGGGTTTAAGCTTTAGCAGCAATGGCGTCACCAGACCCCCTACCCTAACCTTAAACCTTAGCCTAACCGTAAACCTAAACTAAATAACACCCAGGGGCACAGGACGAAGGCCCAGTGTTAGCCTGAGGAGCCTGTAAAAAAATTAATCAGAGCAAGATGTCTACCGATCTCAAGCAAGTTTCAAAGCTCTGTAAGTTTAGTTTTGTGCCATGACAGAATGAAGGTAAGCAAGAAAATGCATTCAAAAATCTGAATATGGTAAGCTTTAGGAAATGGTCCATTGTAATACAGAGTGTGCATGTAGTGTAGTACACTGGCTAAAGCATGAATAAACTGTAACTGCCCTTTAGGTCTTAGGAACATCCAAGAACCACAAAAATTTTTGTTTTCGCATTTTTCCAATCCTAGACTATAGTTTGGGATCACTTAATTCCCATGGCAAAACCATTAACAGGTAATCAACTTTTAGTCATTATTTTCTTTACTGGACATTTCTATAGGCCTAATAAAGTTTTATTTATTGTTTATTTATTTATTAAATGCATTAAAATATATAATTACACCTCAGAAAAAGAGTTTTAACCATGACCAAATCTATTATGACCAAATCTAATGTGGTTCTAAAAGCGGTACTGTTGTGTCCATGACAAACCAGGAAACTGTCTGCAGCTGTGGAATATCCTGACACGGTTGCTCCACTCCATCCAACTTCCGGTGGTTTGAACAAGGCTATGTGCTATACTTTGTCACTGCAGCTTCCTCTCAGGTTTTAGCCAACAAGAGACTGGCACTTACTACGCTGATACCCACCCCCACTTCAATAACACTTTCCACTTTTTGGAATTAGACACAAGTTAGACGTTTTGAAGAGAGTGAGCCTATGTTATAAAACTGCCGACTGCTGCTTGAGCAATGCTGATTCTGTTGCTGGAATCAAAGTATGAAATGAAGGCTGAACAAAGTCATCGCATTGTTTCCTGTAAAATATTTTGTAGTCGTGGGTGTGGGAGTAATTTGGGTTCTGAGACGCAAGTGTCCATTCACAGATGAGTCCCAGGACATGCAGCAGTTTGCAGTTGCAAGAATGGCTCTAAGTTTGTCTCCTGCTTTGAATGACTGTTGTAAATTGCAATTTTAAAAAAAAAACAATGAATTACCTCAGAATGCATCAAGGGAAGAAGAGATGCTTGAGAGAGGGTGTCAGGAAGTCAAGTCAGTTGGTGGGAAGCCAAAATTTGAAGGATATCAGGATCTCAGTCACTGAGGTTACAACAACCAAGCATGATTTGTCACCAGATTCAATCAATCAATAAATCTTTATGTGGTGTTTATCCTTTAAAATTGAAAGCCCATAACAATGGGTCATGTGGCACACATGACCCATTGTTATGGGCTTTCAATTTTTTCAAGATACAGTGGACAGATAGGTACAGATAGATACAGCAGACAGACAGACAGATAGATAGACAGATAGACAGATAAATAAACAGATAGATGCTTCATTGATTCCGGAGGAAAATTAAGCATCCAGTAGCTAAGTACAATAAATGCACATAATGCTGTAAATACACTCTGCCCAAATTAGAAATTAGAAATGCACACTATATTTGTAGCCTACAGTAAAATAGCCTGAGCATGAAACAATGGCCGGTGCACGATGCATTAGCCTAAAGCGCCTGAATATCCCATAATCCTGACAAATTAGCTTGTGCAAGAGAGAAACACAATAATAAAAAATAAAACTCAAATAAAATAAAACCAAATAAATAAAATAAAAAACAAATAGCCTGATGAGGTGGCCGCACTATGTACATAAACAAGGTGCTGTTGATGCAGTAGATAGATGACTTTTGCAGTAGACGGACAAGGTAGTGGCTGAATAATAGTTCCACAGTGCAAAAAAAAAAGAAAAAAAGAAAAAGAAAACTAGTGTGCAGTCACAGTAACAGTAAATAGTTATGAAGTGACTATTTCAGATGAAATTATTTAACCATACAAAAATAAAGTGCCTGACAGTAAGCAAAGTAATGCAGCAACTACTATGACAATTATTAAAGTGACTATTATTGTTAGATAATGCAAAAGAAAATGAAGCAACCAGTGACTAACAGTAAATAAGTTATGAAGTGATTAGTGACTATGATTATTATGGTAAATTATAGTGCTTAAAATACTTTTACTGTGACACTGAAGATAATCATTAAGGAATCAAGATGGTAGGTGGGGAAAGGCTGCAGGGGGAGTTGTGCCTTATCCTCATCAGAGCACATGCATTACCCATTCCTCTCAGGGATCAATAAAGTACAACTATTGAGCCACCTACACATTACACCTACAGGGGCTTTTGTGAGATCCCATTCTAAGTCCATATTCATTAGTATGGAGTCTGGAGTCCACTCCAAACTCGCCCAACCATGCCTTTATGGAGCTTGCTTTGTGCACCGGGGCACAGTCATGCTGGAACAGAAAAGGGCCTTCCTCAAACTGTTCCCACAAAGTTGGAAGCAGAGAATTGTCCAAAATGTCTTGGTAAGCTGAAGTTCCCTTAACTGGAACTAAGGGGCTGAGGCCAAACCCAGAAAAAAAGCCCATAGCATTATCCCTCCTCCACCAAACTTTACAGTTGGCACAATGCAGTCAGGCAGGTCATGTTCTCCTGGCATTCACCAAACCCAGACTCGTCCGTCAGACTGCCAGATAGAGAAGCGTGATTCATCACTCCACAGAACATGTTTCCACTGCTCCAGAGTCCAGAGGCAGCATGCTTTACACCGCTGTATCCAATGCTTGCCATTGTCCTTAATAATACCACTTACAATTGACTGTGGAATATCTAGGAGGGAAGAAATTTCACAAACTGACTTGTTGCAACGGTGGTAGCCAATTACATTACTATTACACTACCACGCTCGAAGTCCGTCAGTCAGAACGAGACATTCTTTCACAAATATTTGTAAAAGCAGACTGCATGGCTAGGTATTTGATTTTATACACCTGTGGCAATGGGACTGAATGAAACACCTGAATTCAATGATTAAGAGGTGTGTCCCAGTACTTTTGTCCATAGTATATTTCTGGTTCTGATGCACGTTATGACTATTATGACTGCAACCGCACCTTCTATCTGATTCTGTCTGTGAGGACTTGGCGTTCCAATTAATTCAATAAATACCCTATTTAATTAAGCAACATTTATTTTCAAAACATCATAAGGGTGCTTATCGTACATAAATACAATACTCTAGTTTAGTCACAAATAACTCAAGAACTAATTGAACTATTTTAGATCAAAACTGTTTTGGCAGCTTCACAGATAATTAATTTCTTGCTTTTTAGAATCTGATCCCACATATACTAGTCAATGACCAATGCCCAGTACTTAACTAGAACATCTTGCCCAGCTGGACGTTTCATTTGCATTAAAATGATCTGCATGGTTCAAAGGTGTTCGGCAGGCAAACTGTTCACTGTGTACTTTTTCATTTCTGTTTCAGTTACGTGATGATAATGAAAACATGATGAACAGTCTAGACAGCAAATGGGAGCTAATGCAGTTGGCGGGCTCGACAATTTCACAAAATATAGGTACACTTTTTTTTCAGAACCAAAAGTCACACATGACTTTGCAGGTCAGACTGTAAAGATATTTCAGCAAAGTCATGCTATAGAAGACAGGATATCATCCTTACTTTTATAATTAGTATGACTGTTTTGCTTATGCTACAATATAGCCAAGGGCTTAAGTATTTTATTGAAAATATCAAATCAGAATAGCTGTGCTAAGCTGAGTTATGCTTAAGTCAATTAATAGTGTAGTGACAACAGCATTATGGAGCTCAGGAAGTGTGCAGTTTCCTGTTGAGGTTGGTGCCAAACTGAGACTACAGAGCAGCAGGTGGAAGTTACATGGCACAGACTTGAACTGTAAGACATTTTGATTTGTGGGGTGGGGGGGTTGTAAGGCTTCCAACTAGGGCTGCACAATTCAATGTGGATGATAATAGCCTATAATCACAATTTTACATTTCCATGGTATAATTGCATGATTCAATGATACTTTCTTTTTAAATTTCCTTGAAAGTCTCAGTGATTCATATCAAATGGCTCTGTTACGCTTGACCAATCACCATGTTTGAATGCTCAACATTCAAAGATGGTGCTCAAATGATGATTAGCAAAAGTTAAGCTGGAGAGTGAGGCAGCTCTGCATGACAATAAGCAATTCTGTTCAAAGTTGGTGTTAAGGTTGTCACTGCACATCATAGTAAAGACCTGTAAAGTGCTGCTACTTCAAAAGACCGCAATAAAAAGCTATGAAAAAGCAAAATAATCACAATTATCTTTTTTTCATAAGCATGCAGTCCTACTGGCAATGTATGCTAAAAATATCTACAAGGGATTATGAATAATCATAATGTGTTCAGCATACATTTAAAGCTCTTGTATGTATGACTTCATATATCATTCTCAAATGAATTTTGTTAGCATATAGCAACTGTAGTTAAATAAAGCCAGCACAATGAAAACTGTTAGCTCGGTCAGTTTTACATGATCTCTTCTATATGCATGTCATCCCTCTGTGATCTGCAGTTGAGGGAATGAGAGCCAAGTGCCTTTGCAACAACTGACATAAAGTAAGTGACTCACATTCTTCACTATCAGTCTTCCAATTCTTTTAATAATAGCTTTAATATATACCTTGGTTTGACAAAATACTGACAAACTTAGGTCAGAATTTTGCTCTGACTTGTGGAGAGAATGTGTTATGACCATACTCAAAATTTTAGACAGTAAATGCTGGGCTACAGTTAACTGTGTAACATTTATTTATGAGCTGTGTCTCATATGTGCAGGCTGCCTGTTTTCCCTACAGGTTGCAGGCCAGGCTTTGGAAACAGATGAGTTGCTGATGCAGAGTGTGTGAAAGCAGGTCAAGGGTAGACAAACCATTTAAGCCATCAATCAATAGGCCCTGTTCTGTCTTGGCCACTCACAGCCTCAACGCAGATAACACAGTCGCCTGTCTCCAAATACTGCACAGTACATTGAAATGATGTATCATCTGCACAAAGACACACTCACTGTAGCATATGTGTATGTACTCACATTTGCACATAAAAGGAAAGGGCACAGTCTCTCTGCTAGTGCCAGTCTCACCTGATCAGAACCCAATTTAAACCTTCCAGTCCTATCAGAAAAGCCCTGATGAAAAGCATGCCTGATAAATGCATCATATTATGATCAGTTAACTTCAGCTTCACAATGAAAGAATGGAGACACAGACAGACAGCAATAAACAATCTGCCAAGAAACACAGAATCATGCATCTCATGAGTAATGCATTCAAATATGCACCAGTTAGACTGTGCCTTCAGCATTTGTTTACAAGGAGGAAAGAAACTCCTAAACGGTCACCATTGTGTAAGCATTCAGAAACAGCTGACAGCACTGGCAGACAAGGGTAGACTGATTTGTGCAAGCAGAAACCTGGGGGATAAACATGCCAAAATCAGAAAGTATCAAATAAAGTTTAAATGTTTCTATAGACTGTATAGAGCAGTATAGGCTATGAATTCATATAAGCCCACTGTACTGAATGGACTAAACATTCATACCATCCATAAACAGCACAGAATCATCACTAGGAAAAGCAAGAATCATCATTAAGCTCTCAGCACCCAGCTTTCTTCACAGGCTATGGAGAACAGCCTGATTACCCCTGGTAACTGCTTGTGAACAAGTCACTTCAGTTGTTCAGTGTGGTGTCAGTAAGGCGCTGTTCACATCTGTCTTCTGTGATCTGATCACAAGCTGACAGACAAGGCGTATCGCCGTTCACACCCGGCATTATTATGTGTCTCAAATGCATCTCCGGTGACCTTTTGTGATCAGATTTATGATCGATCTTAGATCTGTCACAATTGCTTCTTTCCTTGTTCTTTTTTTTTTTAAACTTTGATTCCTCTCTACTCTACCTTCATTCCACCCCATCTGTCTCCCCACATCTATATTCCACGCTGTCACTACCTTCCCAATATTGCCTATCTCTGGCCCATTACTAGAGCAGTTGTGTACAACCACTTCTATTTTTTGGATTACATGATCACAGTCCTCTCAATCAGATGTTCCTTCCTTTCGCCTACTCTTCCCAATTTTTGAGGAAACCGTGTCAAACAGCACTTTGCACCTTTAGAAGCTCACTGCTAAGTATTATTATATGGAAAAAGATCTCACAGAAGTAAAAGCTTGCCATTACAACCTCTGTTAAATGCTGTGCAAATTTTGGATCACTTCAACATGAAACAAAATGAACTGATTTGAAGCACAGGTCTAGTCAATTTGACACTGAGGCCGAAACTGGGGGAGTGAATACCATAATAAACAATCTCTCCTGACTCCAATATATTGAAAAACATAAAATGCATGAGGCAATATTATATAATCTCATTAGAAATGAACAGAGTTTGTTGGGCCATCCTGCGCCATGCAAAGAAGAAGCTCAACAGCCTGGCTCCCTATATAGCATCACCTACAGTCAGCCTAAAAAGTCATTTCATCATCACAAGAGACTTCAGTACAAGGTTATGGGTATCTAGTGGTTATCTTCATCTAGTGTTTGCAGGTGTATGTTATCATAAAGTGAATCTCACCTTTGATATACAAAATTGATTTTATCTGTCTAGAAGCAAGTCGGCATAGCAGACCTCTGGTGGATTAGGTGGAAGATAATGTCACAGAACACTAGAGGGGAAAAATACCTTTTGGGATTTAAGTGCCCTGCATTAAACTCGTTAGAAGCTCCAGTGATATCATTTTTCCCTACCAAAAGCAGAAACAGTCGCTCTCATGAAACAGTTTTATTGTCATTTACCCTGAGACAATCTCTGCCTCAGGGACATGTCATGTAACACCTGGAGGCTTCAAAGTAATGTTTCTGTTACTTTTTATTTTATTCAGGAGACTGGTTTCCATCACAGCTTTTTAAGCATCCAACATAGACACTTGGCTTGCAGGCAAATAGTGTCAGCATATCATTACACCCCCTACTGTGGAGAGGACGCTGGCAAAGGAGTTGAGAGAGCTCTGCTTATTACGCTATAGTGCACCTAAGTGTCAATTAACAATTATGCCAACACAGCAAGGTGGTAGCAATATGCATTTGTGCATGTATGTGTGTAATGTGCATGTATTTGTCTATGTTGTTTCATTTTGTGTCAATCAATACTGTCAAATTTGTAACAGAGTAATACTAACATTAAGTTTGTCTAAAAACAGTTATTTTAAGTGAGGCCTGTCTGAAAAGCTTAACTTATTTTGCACCTGCATTCAAACTATGATTCGTACAAACTGCGTACCATATTGTATCAGTCATTATGGACGGGAAGAATCAGATATGAGAATCCGCCTAAAAGAAAAAAAAAAAGAAGAAAAAAAAACATGTCGGCCCATCCATAGTGATTGGCTTTCACTATTCAACAAAGACTGTATACAGTCAGTTGAGATGGTTTAGACTTCTAGTAAATGTGTCCCTCAGGTATCTTCCTGTGGAGGTCTACAAGGCCCAAAGGAGACCATGGCATCAACATAGCACACCATACTGAAGGGACTACATTCTCCCAGCTGGCAGGCAAACCCCAATGCTATGTAACATGCACTATATTTATATTGGGAGTTTAAATGATAAATTGTAAACAGTCTTAGAGTGGCACTAGTTAACACATATGTAAAAATACTCAGTGAAAATGTAAAAATATTCAGTGTAAATCACAAAGTGGGGCTGCAAGACAGAAGAGCTTCTATCCCTACTGGCAAACCACAGATTCTGTCTTTTTTTTTTCCAAATCATTATTATGTGAGTACCTGTGGAAAATTTTCCCTGCACACAGGAGGTGACCAACTGAACCTTAAGAGCAAATGTAAAATACGCTCCTTAACAGAGAAGGATAAAGCCAGGTTCACCAAAGATGTCTGAAACACTAGCCTCTTAGCACAAGAAACTGTGCAAAACTTGCCTGATACAGCTTCACGGCCTACTTTTGCCCAGGTGTAGCCCTAAAACCCCAGGTGGACAGTGAAGGTCGTCTGCATGTCTTTGACAACAAATCTAAAATAATTAATCTCCCAACTATCATCATAAACACTGAACATGAATGGTGTGACCTCTAAGCTCTTGTCTGGAGCTCCTCATAGAGCACAGCTGAAAAAAGTTGATAGACTAACACCAGTGTGCTTGTATGTGCACTTGCAAAGTGCAAATCCAAGACAATATCAATATATGGCCTTGCCCTACTAAACCTCATGCCACAATCACATTTGTACTGAATCTGCTGCTGACACATAAAAAACCATTCTTTTGTTTAATATTTATTTATTCAAGGAAAGAAACCTGAGCACACATGCATTTTTCCAGCAACATCCTGCTTCACATTCACAGTTGCACATGTTCATGCTCAGGAGCTCTACAGCACAACTATAATCCTCTGCTGCTGACCACTGAGCATTTCCACTGCAGCAGCTGAGGGTTAAGCACTTTGCTCAAGGGTACCTCACCCATAGATGATGAGCAAATTCAGGGATTCTCACTGGCAACCTTCTGGTCACAAACCTGTTTCTCAAACATCTAGATCAGCACTGAGCATTTCAAATAAGAGACTAGATTAGGCTACTGCTACATCACTGCACTGGAGATGCACTGTGCAGCAATGCAGGTGCTCTATTTATTCTACAAACAGTACATGTTGAAACTGCATGCTTCAAAATGGAATGTTGTTTTACTCTGTTTTGTTGCCAACTCTACTAGGCATCTGTAATCAAAACAGCTTCTCAGTGAACTTACATTACGTTACAAAATGCATGTTGTAATGTTTCAATGAGAAGCCAAATCTGACCCTAACATGTTTAAGTCATGGGTCTGCTGTACAGAACTCTGCACTCCATTTTCAGCAGTATAAATGCTTTATGAATTAAGAATAGTCACACCATGAGGACACTCTTTGAGACACCAGGCCAGTGTCTAAGGTTATTCTTCTTAAATAAATAAGCAAATAGTCCCAGATGAAACTTAGATTTCGGTAGTACAAAACAAAAACAAAAAGACAAGAGGCTACAGGAAACTATGATGGCTCCTGTGGGTGATTCTGAGGCAGAGTTTAATTACTAGCCTCGTCTTTGAGAGTCTTCCACAATAGTCCCTGTTCCCAGCTTTCTCTGACAGGAGCAGTGGCACTCTGTTATTGCTTCTTTGTCAGCTAGCACTGTTTATAGAAACAATGAGCTGAGAGATGTAGGCCATGAAGTAGACTACATGACTGCCCTGTTTCCTACAAGAGTCAGCATAAGTGCAGCAACAGTAGATGCAGAAAAACAATTTACAGCTAGTTAATATTGCTCTGAGCATATTTAGACTTATAAGCAAACTTTGTTTTAGGTGGACTGTTGTCAATGATTTCTGGTGGCAGTGGATACTAGCTATGAAAGAAATTAGTTTTTGTCTCATAACTTGTGTATGGCTCCTCATGGACACTGAGGAAGATGAGCAAGATGAGATACAAATGCACCAAAATAACACAAGTGTTCCTTCTCAAAAGGTTTGTCCCATTTGAATTCGATTTTTTTTTTTTTTTTACTATTGAGAGCACCAATATCCAAAGAGAAAAGATTGCATTTGTCTTGTGTGTATTTTCTCTGGCCCAACTCTAAGCTGGACTTCTAAAAATATTTTTTGGCTGGTAGGATTTTAATACTATCCCCATGTTTACCAGCTATTAGTCTACAAATAAGTATATAAAATCCAAGCAAAGCAATAATGAAAATGGTGCTCACTGGGCTGAAACATCTATTAACACTGAGGAATTCTTCTGACAACAGTTTCAGAATAATGGACAACAGACTTGCTAAAATTACCATGTGGCTCAAACTTCCAAATTCATTCTGTCCAAAGAAAGATGTGAAAACAAATATAACAACTATGATGTCAGCTTTTCACTGCCAAGATAACTGGGGCTAACAATGGTCAAACCATGTTTTTTTATTTGTTTGTTTAACAAATTACACTAGGTGTCATCCCACAGATATTTAGAGAAATATGTAAAAAAAAAAAAAAAAAAATCTTGAATATCTCTTGTATGAATAGCTTTTTCATACAGTGATCCCAATACTTTTTAAAATGTTGCAAAGTCTTTCTGCTCTTAGCTGACACACAATCTCTTTCAAACGCAGATTTAACAATTCTGAATCCCGAGGCCATCTGCCTGTTTGTCAGCACACAGTGGGTGATGAAACGCAGTGGGTGCATTATCTGATCTGCTATTGGCTAAATAACGGTACACCAGGCAGGTAAGCAGAAAATGGACACCCCATTTACAGCCATCTTGACTCCACCTGGAGTCAACTGCGTCCTGGCTACAAAACCCCCCGTCTGCACAAACTAAACACGCTTAGTGTGTTGATTTGACTGCCACACCTGTCAAAAAGCTGTGTCTGACACATATACAGTGTGTCTGTATGAAAACTCATTAAGGATACTGGAACTGCTTGCTGCCCTTCAATATTTTTCCCAATAGCACTAAGACCCCTGGAGTTGTTTTCGTCAGTGAAGCGCAAAGAGAATTGCTTATACTCGGGGTAGGTCACCCAGATGACCTTTATGTGGAGGAACTCATCTCAGACAATGTCACCAAGTATCAGCTATCTCTGCTACAGAATAGAGGACTTGGGAATATTTCTAAACTACTGGTTCTGATAATTGGCAAACTTGTAGGTGTCTGCAAACTTTCAGACAGTCTTAGAGAATACAGGCTAATCCAACAAATCTGCAGTTACAGGGAACCAACTCGTGTCACACAGACCATGCTTGTTGTAACCTTAAAATACCTTTCATCCATATTGAATCTGTGTGCATTATCATTTAAATCAATGCATATAAAAGGAAAAAACAGGGTGTGTGAGCAATGTTTTTAAAGCACTTTCAGCCTGTTTTTCCTGTTTATGAACAACAGTCGGAAATAAAAATGCTTTTCAGTGAATCAGAGTTCAAAGGCACTCCAAGCACTGAAGGTAATGTTTTTGGAAATAAAGAAATCATCCCATTTAGGACTATATGAACACAGTCCAGTTGTGCTCTTCTGGATTGCAGTCCTTTCTTATACAGCGCACCAAATCTCTTTTGGCTAAGATGGGGAGAGGAGAGGAAAAAGTCTGAGGTGGAATAGGGCTGATGTGACAGATAATAGAGAGAAGCAGATAGGGTTTCATTCATGTGTCAGATTAGAGGGTTCTTTGTTACCAGCGGAGAGGGCAGAGCGTGCCTGGAGAGAGTACGAGGCTAGTCCTCATTCCCTGGGCACTTGTGGTAAATTGTGTGATTGAAGGGGCAATTTGTGTGTTTGTGGCATTCCTCACTTGTCCAGCATGCACATAAGCAGGGGTGGGAATAAACAGAAGCTGTATTCTATTTCGATTCTTGGGATCATAACTGCAAAAGTCATCATGACTTCTATCATTACCAACTAAATGGACTGCATTTGTTATATTATTACACTTAAGAAACTAAAAGGATATATTAATTACAACTTTGTAACAGCTACTACTTTACCTTCCTGGAGAGAAGCAGGAAAACATGTTGCTATAACAACAAATTATTGATATGACAACCTTAGATCTTGTCTGATGTAGCTGAGTTTAGAAATCTTGCAGTTTAGCTGCAGCAGTCCTTGGTTCAACAGTGAGGGTGGAAAATGGAAAGGGGAGGTAAGTGACTGAGTTCATCTGCTAACAGTTAAGTAACCTCAACATTAAAAGCAAATGCAGCCTGCATCTGCTAAAACACAAATAGAAAGCAACTTAATCATTTTTAGGACTTCAAATACTGCTTTGAATTCTGCAACAAATCTATTTTGATTTTCTTCCCTGCAGTGGTTATTGGGGAGAAAAATACTAAGTAGACTATTTAAAGAAACACAGAGAAGATCTAGTTTGCAGCAGTCCATTTATCTTCTGACAGCCTATCTCAAAGGACGATCCTGGGCATCAATATCAGTACAACACATGACAAAGTGGGCAACGATGCTCCATCAAAGAAATGCTGTGTTTGTTCAGTCAGTGAGGTGGAAAATAAAGCATGACACCTTAAAAAAAAAAAAAAAAAACTTTTAAATAAAGTAACATAAAACTTGTTATTCTTTCACCTAGAGATTGCTCAGTACAGCACGGAAAGTCTGAAATTCAGGACAAAACAAGGCATCTGTCCATTTTTTATGCACCTGACCCCTGCAAAGGAAACTAAATACAGGCACAAAGCATGAAATATTGATGAGACCTGAAACATAAGAGGACTTTTAATCTATAGCTGCCTTAACATAGATTTAATAACTGCATTAAGATTGGTTATGTATGTATAATGTGTGGAATCAACTCAGCCGTGTTGCAGCAGTAAAAAGAGCACATATTACAAATCATGCTGCAGCCTTCTTACCAAATTATTAAAGGCATGAAATTACTAAAATGACATTTCATGTCATTTTATGACTTTTGTCTTCAAAATAGTCTTATGTTGGGATACAGTCACCTGGGTTATAAAATTCACTTTTTTTTTCTTCCCCCAATGGCTAAATCATGTTTTTAATGAAAACTTTCAAGGTTCAAATTCTGGTTACACCCTTTGTAAAAGTCTCCCTGGCTGTATCCAGAGCATACTAATAAAGGATAAAGTGCATGGGCATATTTTTTATGAAATACTTAAGATGTAATGGGGATGAAAGCAACATGTTCCTCATGCTTCCATTGGCATGTGTTGGATTTCTGAACCCCCGGGAGCTAACAGCCAGCCAGCCACATCTATGACCTTGTCTTCAAGTAAAACCAAAGTTACATTCCACACTACTACCTCATGCATCTCCTGTGTCACCAAAGAGAAAAGCAAAGAGCCCAGCTCAGGCCAGCTCTTCCCACAGAACTACATATTAGTCAATGGTTTACAGACTCCTGAGGGTTTCTCTGACCCCATACCATCTTGAAGGTAGGCCTATTAATATGTTAATGTGATATTTTTGCTTTACATCACATTTGCAAAATGAACGCCAGTACAAGTAAACCATGATTACTGTAAATCTTTTCAAATAAAAAAAGGTTTGGTGGGTGGAAAAACTACAAAAGCTAATGATGTCAGTTTTCTGTGTTTGAATACAATGAAAGAATTTCTCCAATGTGAAACTTCAGTTATCAGCAGGGTTTCATGTTAGCAGGCTGCCTACAACACCATTCGTCTACAGTCCGATCAAGACAAGCCTATTCACAAAAGCATGTCTCAAAAGGACATTACAACGAACAAGCCTACCAGGATCTAACTAATCAAAAATTACAAATTATTGTCATCACCTCCTGTCACCTGAATTTGTACAGTAACCCTTCTGAAGTTATGCTGGGCTAATTCTCTAACATCTAATCATTCCACTGATGCACTGATGAGCATCAGATAAATGCCTGATATAATCATTACTATTAGTGGTAGTAGTGGTATTTAATTATTATGTTTTGCATAGCCTTACCAACAGATACGTTTTGAAGAATAGGCCTACTGTTGTCATTAATGCCTAATTCCATATCCTCATAAAGAGTTTTAGAGAATCAGTGATACTGTGACCCATACTGTAACAAATATACCCTAAATAATAAATAACATAAAGCTGCAGTAAGCAATTTTTGACCACTAGAGGGTATTGAGAGCTAAAACTTTGTTTGTAAACAGAGTCAGTACTGTTTTCAGGTTGACAGCAGCTTGATTGTACAAAACAAAAAGCTGAGACAAAAAAAATGAGGAAATGAGGGATACATTTCACTCTCACAAGGGTCTTGTTGGATTACTTAGATTATTTTGTCTCCGATCTCCAATTCGAAAATGTGGTGGAGTTGCGGACTTTCCGCTAACAAGGTAAGCTACTTTAAATGAACTTTTTCTGCTCTGTTGCTGATTGCAGCAACAGAGGCACTTGTGTCACTGATTTGAAATATGCATACATTTATCTGCAAAGTGTGAATTTCCACAGACGCTTTGAATGAAGCTGAAGAGGCCAGGGGGTGAAGTGGGAGGGGGAGAGTGCCAATTTTATACTGTAGGGGGAGGAGTGGGCAGAGCTACATTCCAGGCCAGAATTTGACAACAAAGAGAGAAAAGAGGTGGAAAGATAGCAAAATGGCTGGGCCTTGGTATTGGTTTACTATAATAGGGTTACAAATTTCTCTATAAAGCACAGATTAGTTCCAGGTTTCTTAATGGGTTCTGAAATCGCTTAGGGCAGGTTAATGTGGAGGAATGAAGGTAATATTGCTTGTTTGGTGTTCAGAAGAGAACGCCTACATAGGGTTAGCCAAGTAGACTATTTGGCTTTCATTTTGTATCTGAAACAAGACATCATACTAGCACAGGCCAGACTGGGCAACTAGGAAGGAGTTGTAAAACCAACAGGTATTGTCTTGATAATACATGATGCAGTATGTGGTAGAACTCCTTTGACTAGATCTACATTATAGCCTGGGGAAATGACATACACTCTCCCTTCCTCTCCTGCGAGCTCCAAAACCTCAAGGCAAAGCACACTGCTGGTATGGTAAGCTGATTTTTTTTTTAAACCAGTGAATCCTGCTATAGTCTCTGTAACCCAAACCCTCATGTCACGAGTCACCACACAACAACTGTCTTGAGTCACATTATTCATTTCTGGGATAATATTCAAAGAAGACTAGGCTGCATTGGACCAAACAGAGTGTGAGAGGCATGCATGGAGAAGCTACACTGAAGAGGAGACTCGGGCCTCTATGATAAATCAGATTATCACCCAATTTGAGAGGGGAGCAGAGCGGCTGGAGAGAGCGGGAGAAAGTGTGGGGGGTGGCAAGCAGTTAGCATAAAATGCAAAGTGCCATCTCACAAAATCCTAAAATGACATTGGCCTTGCTAAACAAATACATGTCGGCAGGATCCATGTTTAAATGCATTTCAGGCCCACGGAGCCAGGCAGATGTGCACTTTCCCAGCATTACTGACAAACTAGATTTATGTCTGTCCGGCTCATTTCTGTGCAGAGATAATTGAAATTTTGCCTAATAAAGCAAACATGACAAAACATGCACTGATGTCGTACTGCTTATTCATTACAGACAGTGCATGACAGCTAAAAACAATGTCGCTTTGGTGTTGTCAGTCAAAATCTGCTGCCCCAGGAAACTGAGTTCACTACTGGCACTAAAGCTTTTCTCTGTCTCTCATTAATGATAACAGGCAGGCAGTGGTGTCCTTGGTTGCATCTTGTGCAGCCAAGGACACAACAATATGATCATGATCCTCTTTACAACGGGCTTTTAAAATTAACACAAGTGAGTGATATCTCCATCAGACCAGGGTAGGCAATTATTTTAGGTTTGCTGCTCATGAAACAAAAGTGAAAAGTGTGTATAAAATATCACTAAAACATGTGCCTCACAAGAAATTGGTATGCCATACTTCCAGCAGCATCTCTCTTCACTGGCTTAGAACAGAGCAAAGATCTTAGCACTGAAATGCTTTTGAAGTACCCAGTCATTGTGAATTGACTCGTTATACTTTGCTTGGTGTCAAAAAAACTTTGAGTTCCAGTTTTGATATCTGGTTTCATATTTGGAAAAAAAAAAGACTATGTATCATCAACCTGTTTTATTTTTTGGTTTCTCATTGCACCCATGCTGACTGAGACCCACTTCCTGGCTGGCTGAATGACAGAACAGCTCTGTGTTTAACAGTGCTAGGGCCAATGTCTCATGAGGAGAGGTGGCTCTATTACAGTTTATTTTCCTCCATGGTGGGGGTTGGTGTCAGAGCAAACTGTGTGACTAGAAACTGTAGGATGAGCCTCCCTTTCTGAAGGACTTCATTGTGTTGCCACAGTGACAAAGCAGTTTTGCAGGTTCTACCTTCACCTCTCCTCCCCTTCCTTTCCACAGCTTCCCCTTCCCTTTTCACCTTACCAGTCAAATTCCGGTTGAGCACACCAACTTTCATACTTCCTTGTGAGTTTCATTCATTCATGGGCAGGTGGCGTAAAGTCGTTTCGCAATTTGGACAGCCAGGGGCTAATCGGTGCTGCAGACCTCCGAGGCTGTGTAAGGTCTTCAGGTAGACAATAGGTAGACAGATAAGGCAGGCACTAGGTTTGACCTGGATAAGTCATAAACAGCACTTGAACTGAAATTCCCCTGCAACTGCTCTGCCATCATGACCCTGACACTGGGCATTAGGTCTTAAGTATAATCACAAAATTATGAACGCCATGCTTTCTGTTTGAGACCAAAAAAAATGCACAGACACACATTTACACATACAGACATGTCATTTACTTAAAAACAATACAAAAATGTAACTAAGTAACCACAAGGGCCGTCTGAGACAGGCATGCAACAATGTGGAACTAAAAGCCTAAGTATTGAAGGGCAAACAGGAAAATCATTAAGCCTGTGACTTATTGCCACCTTTGCTCATGTGTGCTGTCCACCATTATGCCAAGCTAAACTTCACCTCACTGTTACCTACACAACATTTAGCCGTCTGCAGCGCTGTCCACTCATCATTCCTTTAATGCAAGTATCTATTTCATGAGGAACAGCCCAGACTTTTCCACACGTTTGGATGTCACACTAGCCTTTTGTCAGCAGCAAGTCATGTCAGCATAGCCTGTCTGAACTGAGCGTGAAAATGCTACCCAAGGCCTGTCCTGAGCTCTCCTAATCAGCTTACCAGGTTGAACACTGTCTCCACAATGTCTCGGTTGGAAACTTCCCCAACTTCCACCAGGCCGGCAAGCACGGCGAATTTCATCCTTATTCCCCTGATAGGGATCCCGGGGTTGATGGCCATGGTGCTCGTTTTCCCGTCTTTTCCATCACCCGGAGGTGCAGCACCCGGCGTCTCTTCGCTAGCCATTGCTAAGGAAGGGCAGGACAGGTGGCGTTCACAGGTAAGGCACCTGTTCACCTCCAAATGGACGACAGTGCAGCGAAGGTCTGCTGACAGAAACTGCCGCGTCTATCTCCCCTTCAGGTGGGTTGTCGGCAGTCTACAGGCAAACAAAGAGGATATTTCCCTCCCCATCCAAAATAGTTTTGCAAATGTGCCTCGCTGAAGCGCAAGTAGGATTTTGTTGGCCGCGGCCACTGCAAGGCTGGAGTTGTCACACCGACTCCCGACAGAAGTACTCCACTCCCCTGCTCCGTAACTTGATACGAGACGGATGGATTAATGCAGTTAAAAGCCGCGAGGAAAACGGACTGTGTTGCAGGTAACAACAATACAGACAAGTGAGACGGAGCTCGCCCCTCAAGCCTCCTCTCCTCTGCTCTCCTCTGTCAGACGATACACGCGTTTACAGTGACTTTCATATCCTCGGTAGTGGAAGTTGCTATTGTCGCTTGCTTGCTTGACTCCTCTCAACACTTGACAGGTAGTGCGCTTTGGCACAAGCAAAACTCCCAAACTGGAGGAGGGGGGTCAAGTCCGTCTGCAGCTCCGGTGGGAGTCGACAAGAGACGGAGGTCCGCGCCGTGCTCCCAAGGAAACTCCAACACTTGTTTAAATGCCAGCGTCAACCCAGTTACACTGCATTCCCTTCCTGGTTTACCCCTGGTAGCTCCAGCTCGTCCCCGCCATGACAGTGTAGCCCTTGAGCGAGCGGCGCATGCGCAGTCGGCAGTCGAGTCTCTCCAGTTGAGGTGGCTCAGGTGTGCAACACAGGTGGCTCCCCTCTCCCGCATGTCACGTCGGGACACCGCGAAAAACAGTGGAGCGTTAATGCATAGATCCAGTTACAACGAGCCAAAGCCCATTATGAAAGCGGGGCTTATATAAGCACGAATGTCATGAAGGAGAAGCCCACCCAAATTCAGTTTATCCACCTTTTTATTTGCAAAAATAAATTAACCCACTGTTTAGGCTGAGAGAAATCTTAATGGCATAAATTCATCCTAGCATATTCATCATAGTAAGTAGCATCAAGCATCACATTATATAGGCATAGTCTTTTAAAGGGGAAAAAATGATGTGAGGCTAAAACAGATTTTTGTCACCGTGGTTGGTTGATGATCTCCGACCACTTAAAAAATATTATATACAATAATATAAATACAGTATAGCATGTCTGTGATACTTGTTAATTATTTTAGATTGCCTCTAGCGCACTCTAGGGCATTTTTAAAAAATAATATGGACTGGTTGTCCACAATCCTAGATGTAGCTTATAGCATTGATGTGATTGTGCCAAAGGGCTGGACATTGGAGGTTTAACTTGCCAGCACACAGTCATTATTTACAATGGTTTAAGGAGGATGAATAATTTTTATCGTGTAGCTCTTAAGATGTAGGCCTTGTTTGACTAAAAACAGCTATGGTGATCCTAGAATAATTTTTCAAACGATTTCATAAAAATATTACACCGAATCATGTAAATATGTTTCATCTACTGTATTTTTTTTTTTTTTATTATACCAAGAGAACCTTCCGAGCTGAAGAAATAGGCCTACAATAAAGAATTATTAATTATCATTAGAATAGTTGTTCTATTACTGTTGAGTACCTCAGGATTTTATACTGTAGGAAAGAGCCTACTAATGATTTTGCTTTGGGTATGATCTGGACTCAAGATCTGAACTCTAGTGCCATGAACCCTATGCCATGAATGCCCAGCCCTTAGAAATTCAGTAATAATTCTGCAAGCAACATGGATATAAAACCACTCCAGTGAATATAAAGGCTGCAAGTTGGCCCAGTCTCATGTATTATTCTAGGCAATATTTAGGTTAATGTATCATGTGCCTTGGGCAAGTTACCTTAAGGAAAAAATTAAAAGCATGTTTTAAATGTATGCAGAAATTTGCTTTTTTCCCTGGCACTCAAAACAAACATTGACAGATGCGTGCACCCTGGGGCTGTATAGTAACCAGACATTGAAGCAAAGTGACAGCTCTGCTTTGCTTGCCTTTTCAAATCAGCACCAATAACCTATGACGTGTGAGATGTTTATGAAGCCGAACAGATATAATGTCAAAGGGCACGGGCATTAATGCATGCCGGCAAACCCCAATAATGCAATAAAATATGGGAAGCATATTTGCATTTAATCATGTGTTTCTTCGTGAATTAAAATGATTTGTGTCCCCCATTCCCTCCTATTAGTGGTGACTTCATGTTTGCTCAGCAGGATGGCTGAGCCACTGTGAGTGTTGTTGCCACGGAGGCAGCCAGCGTCATTGTGTTACCATTGACCTCCCAGTAAAGTGACTAGTAGCTGAGCCCTCAGGGAGCCTGGGAGTCATGGCAGCCAGCAACAGCACCACAGAAGATGACTGCCTTATCTCTGCTTTAATGACCTGGAATTAGAGGACTTTTTCCACTGCGGCAGCCCAAAGTGCCCTTTCATAAAGGGGCTTTGAATTGCTTTTATTGACCTTTTGAAATGAACATGAACAATGCCTCATTAATTTTTCTTGCTGGGGTCGGTAGAGCAACTGAGACTCAGAAGCTGAACGCAGACATTCAGTGGCATGGCACTTATATACAGTAGGCTATCTCACTGTAATTAAATGTTTTGCTCTCTTCTTGCCAGCTTGGTTTAAATCTCCTTAGCAGTGCCTGACTTGGAGAGCATCTCTGTAAGAGAAACTGTGGTGTTAAATACAGCAGGTGAACTTATTAACTTTTCAGATTATGTCTCAGAGAAGCTTGAAGGACTGACCCGAGTTCACAGAAAGCTGAGAAAAATAAATTCATGATGACAGAAAGAGAAAATTATACAGATTAAACCTGTTACGAAATACATAATTTTAATGATGATGCCTGTTCAAATTATGAAGCTGATATTCGGAGTGGCTTAAAACATGGAAACACAAACAGGCCAATTTTTTTTTTTGGGCAAGGCCAATTCTATCTCTGTAGATGTCATTTTGTTAAGAAGATACAGAGACATTTTAGGTGACAAGATATTGAATTTCTGCTGGTGGGATTTTTAATCACCTGGATAAGAATAATCTTGATGGACATGCAGGCCTAAGGTGTGTGCTGCAGCCTCTTTGCATCTTTCCAGTAATGCAGTGTTTCACATCTTAAATTCATTCTTTCAAAATATGTTGGCAACTGCTGTAGCTGCAAGTGCTCTGATTTCAAGGACATTCAAGGACACACTATTTAGGATAACATGTTACTTGTATAGCTACAAATAGATGAAAAAAGATCTTTGTGCACACAAATGCCATTGATTGCTTTACCAACATACTGTTATTCAGAGCTACAGTATGTCTAATAAGTCTTAATAAATGTAAACACCTTGTTTCTTCGTTTATCCAACAGACAAGAAATGTCTTCCCATTGATACAGTAACAGTTTGGGTGTGGAAGACAATAGTATACACCTACATGACGTGTTAACACAAGTGGCAGGTTATTCCTGTTCGTAGATTAAGATCTGGGGTGTTCAGGCTTTCTATCGTGCCTCTAGGGTGTTCAGGGTGACTCTAAAGTAATTTTGGTGATGTGGGTTCTACAATAAAAGACCTGCTGTATGTTGAGAAGTACTGTAAATGAATTGTATAGTACACCATGGTGTACATAACCATTCATGATAACCAAGCAAATTTCATTTATTCATGCATTCATTCCTTGAATGTTTACTTCAAAACAAGGTTTCCCACAACAAATAATAGCTACACTGTATCCCAACTTACTGCCCCTATCTTAATACATACATAAAATAAATATAGGTGGTCTGCTAGTTATTAAAAGCTTCATTAATTTCTGAGGCACCAGGGGTATTACGTATAATGTTATTTTTATTATGTACCAAATTCAACTCGTGTGGAGGAAAATGTTGTTCTACCTCTCCACCAACAGAGGGCGACTCAATAATCCACAAGGACTCGCGAGATAAGACAAATCTCATGATTTCAGTCTCTTTATTTCTCGCGGTATTTCCTTCTTCCTCCTCTTTCACTCCCTGTAGCCAACATGGCAGTCGGCAAGAATAAGAGGCTGACCAAAGGCGGCAAAAAAGGTGCCAAAAAGAAGATGTAAGTAGCACAATTCACGCATCGCATCATGTAATGGACTTTAGTGTCTCCAGTTTTGCCAGTTAGAGGTTTTAAGTGTGACGGATGAAGCAGATGACAAGTCGATTTCAGCGGCTCGGTGCTAAGCTCGTCGCCGGCCTCAATGGGGACTGGATGGAGCTGTAACATGCGAGTCCCCTGCCTTATTCTTACTCGTTATAGTGAGTCAGAATCCAATTTAAAGAGCTGAAATGGATGAGGATTATGACAGATATACCCAAACCAGTATGCTTGTTGGCTGGCATGTTTGGTCGCACAATAAGTAGCACTGGAAAGCTTGGCTAATATTAACGTTAGCTTGCATTGAGGTAATGGTAACGTTAGCTACCAAGATGGCAGTCCAGTCCACCACATTTTAGCAGTATATCCTCCGGCCGCGGTACAGGCTAACAGTAGTTTACTACCTCCTGTATCTTGATCTTTTGGGGTAACACGTGGGTACCTGGGATCGCATTAAAATGACAGTCAGCGTTAATGGTAAGCCTCTCATCTAACACGCAGTGTCCTTTAGTTACAGTGCATGTTAGCTGGGTTGCTAACACTGAGTCAAGCCTTGGTGTAACTCCTGTCAACAAGCCATATGCTCGCACTCTTTTGTATTTTGGGTGATTGTGTGCAGATAAAGATTTATGGGGTGGTCTTACTTTCTCCCACAGTGTGGACCCTTTCTCCAAGAAGGACTGGTATGATGTCAAGGCACCAGCCATGTTCAACATCCGCAATCTTGGCAAGACCTTGGTCACCAGGACTCAGGGAACCAGTAAGTCTGCATTTGCTTCATTTAGTTGACTGTTAAGTACCGAGAGGTGGAGATAGTAGAAGTGGACTCGGCAGTGTAATAGACAAGGTAGCTGGGGAGAGTGGACTGATTGTAGGTAAGATGATGACATTTGCAACCATGATGTAAATGTTTTAAGCTGTTGAGTACTCCAAATTAGTAATGCATGGGCAGTGTTACAAAGTGTTAATGTGAGAGTGGGAAAGAATGATGACAAAATGTTTCGGTCCCAGATGATGGTTCCTGATTACTTAATGAGATCACCTGATTTTCCCATAATTTATGAAATCAGCTGGTTAACCAATGTGTTATTGTCTGCTAACTCTCGCATTTGATCCTCAATTACTTAGGAATTGCCTCGGACGGTCTTAAGGGACGTGTGTTTGAGGTGAGCCTCGCTGATCTGCAGAACGACGAGGTGGCCTTCCGCAAGTTCAAGCTGATTACTGAGGACGTTCAGGGCAAGAACTGCCTCACCAATTTCCATGGCATGGACCTGACCCGTGACAAGATGTGCTCCATGGTCAAGAAGTGGCAGGTAAAGCTTACAGAACTTAAACAAGTTGATTTTTTTTTTTTTGTTTCACCGTAGAACATTTCACTTTTTCCACTCACATGAGTAGTGAACCATCATTCACTGCTATTATTTAGGGGTGGTGATGGTGTCACTGATGAAACAGCGTGATGCCGGGAGAGTCAATATGTTTGAATTCCTGGACCCAGATTGAAAATGTGGTTTGAACCACTGTTAAAGGTGCATTTGAGACTCCAGTAGTGACCAGCTGTCTTTCTTGTACCGGGAGCTCCCACGTTTGAAGGAGAGGAAGACAGCTGCTGGGAAAAAGTCATGCTGAATCGACATTTTATGGATAAATTATTGAAATGACTACTGTAAGCATCAGAATATCCACCTAGCTATTAATTTCAGACTTGAAACTACTAAATATTAGTTCGGTCTTCTTTACAGTGTTTCCATGTGGTAAGTGCAAGTTAACATCTGGGTTTAACAGCAGCGGTGATAACCACAGGTCCTCGGGACCATGAACACAATGTAGCTTGCCGCTATCTGACAGAGGCAGTTGTGAAAAATGATGAAAATGTCTTAAAGTGAAATATTGCTGTATTAAATGCATGTAAATAACACCTTTGAGAATATATAGGATATGAATCAATATGATGCAGCGTTGTTTTTAGGAGTGGCAATGTACCTTGCATTCCTGGGACAACACATTTGCATTTATTCCAGTGGATACTCGGTCAAACGTAGTCATGTCACTTTCTATCACTTCTGCAGGGGTTGAATATTCAGTGAGTGTAAGGTGGAGAAAAGGACACTTCCCAACAGTACAGAGTAGCTGTCAGTGTCAGGCTTTGGTGACAGTAGAATTGAAGAGACAAGGCATCTTTCCAGACTGTCACTTCGCACTAGTGATCACACAGGAAGAAATCAATCACAGAAGACAAAGGGAAACCAATTTCTCCATCGGCTTTAGAGTAAACGGACATGACACAATACAGCCGCAGGCCCTTTTGCAAAAATGAAGCGACCGACTTTTGTTGACTGGAAATAATAGTTAGCATTCCCTATTGTGCTCTACATCGACATGCAAAAACTGAAGCTGTGTTTATTGGATATTGTTGGACATTTGATTTTCCATCTCAAACCCTAACAGTATTTGATTTCTGGAAGAAAAATGTGCACATCAGTATTGTCTGGTGTAATCATATTAATAGTTGTTTCCCATGTTAACTAGGTTGCATAAGAAATTTTTACGCATGCTGTGGTGGTTCTGTTCATTAGCCTTAAATATTAATGATCTTTGGTTTGCTTTGCAACTTATTGAATGTGGTAAAACCAATAACCACCATCAGGCTGCTTTGTTCATGTACAGCACATAGCTGAATGTAACAAATTCCTGTCGTCTCGTGGGTAGGACAGCACTAGCTAAAAGACAAGGTGAATTGCTACAGTTAATTGCAATATGTCTGTAACACACAGTTACAGACATACTGTGATTATACAGAAATCACAGTATCTAGAGTATGCAAGGGTGTAGAGCTTAGCTTTTTTTTTTTTTAAGATGTCAAATTAGACCTCTAAACTAAGATTTTGTTCCCTCCACTCAGACCATGATTGAGGCCCATGTGGACGTGAAGACCACTGATGGCTACCTGCTCCGTCTTTTCTGCGTGGGTTTCACAAAGAAGCGCACCAACCAGATCAGGAAGACCTCATATGCCCAGCACCAGCAGGTCCGTCAGATCCGCAAGAAGATGATGGAGATCATGACCCGTGAGGTTCAGACCAATGACCTGAAGGAAGTCGTCAACAAGCTGTAAGTACAGCACACAATTTCACCTCTGCCTTGCTTGCTGAATGTTGATTCACGTGTCTCGTTACATTACAGCCATAAAGATAGTGTTGAAAATATAATACACTGCCAGCAATCACTGAAAAGTCCTGAAACATCACTGCTCTTTCCCATTGATCAGTCTGTTGAACTGCATCTGAACCTTTACCATAGGGCACTCTGAATTGCAGGTTTATGCATTTAGTTTTAAAATGGCTTTCTTCGGCATTTCTAAAATGTTTATAATGCCTCACAATTAAGACATTAAAGCAAGGCTATACATAAGAGAACAGTAACAAAAGCCATTAAAGGGGAGGAGGTAATTGAAGCATCCAGAAATGGTCTCTGCGTTTACAGATGAAACTGCTATATGGACAGTGTGTCATGTGTTATAAGGATGTGAAGATGATTTGGGTTTTTTTTTTTTTTAGTACTTTTCTGTAAATCCTTGGAGTTGAATTTTTTTCAACTATTTTGATTGTCTGACTGCTGTGAGATGTGTTTAACATCTGTTTTCAGAGACTGAAACGTGGCGTCAAAGAAAGCCAAATTGTCAGTGTGTACTAATGTGCTGTGTAATGTTTGATGTTCCAGGATCCCTGACAGTGTTGGCAAGGACATTGAGAAGGCCTGCCAGTCCATCTACCCTCTGCATGATGTCTACGTCCGTAAGGTCAAGATGCTGAAGAAGCCCAAGTTTGAGTGTAAGTACCCCACGCCCCCCTGTTTTCTTGGTTGAGCTATTTCAGATTGTGGGAACATGTGATGACAAAATGTTTCGGTCCCAGATGATGCCGTGTGATTACTTAATGAGATCACCTGATGTTCCCGTAACAATGAAAAATGAACAATGAAACTGGCTTGTTTCAACCTTGTTTTACTTACACAAAGTATGAAATGACGGGACCGGTTGATGTGGCTACACTGGATTCTTGTCGAGCTTGTTTTTGGGTTGCTGGTCGAGTCATTCTGAGCCATTACAGCTAAAAATGCTCCTAATGACTTGTAGCTGTAGCACTTTTATTGGAGCTGCAGATTGGTCAGCCAACCAAGTGCCCTCTCACATTGTGGTTTTTGACTTTCAAACACCTGGCTCTTCATTTCGCTGTAGTACACTAATTTTTTCTCCATCTAGGAGAAGCCTCTCTACTGTTTTTCATACTTTCTCTTGTGTCTGTTACAGTGGGTAAACTGATGGAGCTCCACGGTGAAGGCGGCAGCGGCGGAGCTGCAAAAGCATCCGGTGATGACACTGGGGCCAAGGTGGAGAGAGCTGATGGCTATGAGCCCCCCATCCAGGAGACAGTCTGAGAACACCCTGACAGATTTAATAAAAAAATGTAAATGACTTGATACTGTGCTGCTGTCTTCTGTTACTGGCTTCCTTACATGCAGAAGGACATAAAAAGACCTTTTGTTATAATACATGTTAACTGCTGTTCAGCCTAGCATGCAGCAGATGGGGAAAACGGTTTTTAAGTACGATGCATTCAAAACTTAACCCAAATTTCCTCTGACTGGTTACTTGAGACTGCATTGTGAATATTCACTTCTTGTTTATCTTTACACTATTTCATTCAGTCTATGGTGAAAATCTGAACTTTCAGGAGACAGACTTTAAAAATTGCCTGCTAAATCTTAGATTGGAGAATTGAAAAGGATAGTTACCAGCAGTGTTGGAAGTAATATCACTCACTGTTATATTACTTTTCACATTAACATTTTATATTTGAATTTTCAGTAATTAGATTAATTTTCTAGTAAATAGTGTAAGTTGAGCACAGGACTGCATTTGAATTTAAAACATTAAAAATCACATCAAATAAGCAATCAAAGAAGCTCACAGATGGGAAACAGAAAATTGGCTTTAAAGGTCAAGTGATCAGCTGTGCTATCTTTCTGTGATGAATCTGTCTCCAAGTGAAGATTTGCCAAAAGTGTAGATGAAGGATCACAACTTTATCATGGTGTGCTATATACTTATTAGTCCTCATATGATTTACTGTCTTGTTATGCTGATTATCTGGGTTTTAAAATGTAATCGGTAATGTAATTACTTTTTAGAGAGAAATTAGTAAGGTTATTTCAATTTGTATAAAGTAATGAGTAACTTAAATTACTTATTGTGTAACTGACCTAACACTGCAGTACCTTAACAGGGCTTTTGATTTATAACAGTCCACATGTAATCAATGCCTGAGGTTCATTATTGGCACCTTAAAACATCGAAAGGTGTTAACAACTTTTTGCAGTGTCGATGGTGAGTACAGTCATTGAATAGGCAGAAAGACATTTATGTCATGCCACTAGATGGTGCAAGTGTGTAGTTCAGAGGAATGAGCATGGTACATTTGAATGTAAGAGGAGGAGTATACATACAGCTATAGCAGCAAGCAAGTTCAAATCCAAGTTTATTCAAATTCTTAGTTTTTCCTCAGTATTCTCAAATGTCATGAGTTTTCACCATGATAAATAACTTAAACACTTTAATTCATTTGACAAGTTAATGCTAAAGATGAAAATCACTCAAATCACACTGCTTAGTATATCACAAAATACTGCGCTCCAGTAAAAAAAGTCAGTCCACTGCAGATTTCCACAGTGAAACCAGTTTCTTTGTTCCTGTAGGTTTCATATTTCAGCTGGCTGGTGTACATCACAGGCACAAAATGGGTCCATCCGACACTGCCCCACTTCTTTTGTAGACAGAACTGACAGCGCCTTAGTGCATTTCTAATACTTGCACATAGTTTTTTGGCACCAAGGCCCGTTTCCCCTTCAAATCACCCAAGAACCACTCATCATCTATGGACTCCAAATTGGTTATGATGTCCCCTGCCTGTGAAGGAGAAAGGAATGCAAATCTCTAAATGATAATGCTTTCAATGAAGATTTGTTGACATGTGAATTTCCTATTGACAAAGAAAGACGTCACCTGTAGAGAAAGCTCCTCATCACAATCTGACGTGAAGTCATACAGGGCCTTGGCCGTCCCCATCCCAGCAGCCCTGCTCAGTTCACTATCCAGTGCTGACTGGCCTGGTGACAAAATCAGCAACATCATCACTTATTGGACCTAAACCTCCTGTAGTAGCAGGACTAATAATGATGTCGACATAGTGTTTATTTGAGCCAAGTGCTATCATTTAGCACTTAGATCCTATAACTTTTGGGTGATGTGGGTATGAAGGTAGATGGCATCTTTGTTGATATAGAATATGTTATACATACTCTAGATATTTTAAACAGAATGTGTGATAAATCAGTGCAAAGCCCTTTAGCCACCCACATCTTATGATTCATATTGGCTTATAGGACTTTATAGTTCAGACCACATGGTAGTCCTATGAGACAAACCCACTTTCACTATGTTCCCAGTATTTTTTCTTTGCTGACACACTGATTTATACAGTTCAGAGAGGGGGCAGACAGGTAATACTGGAGATAAATGTGAGTTTGAATCAAGGTTTGACCCCCTCTGCATGGGACAATAATTCTGTCACTTCAACAAGTTCAGGCCACCAGAACTTAATACCTGTGCTGATCTCAACAAAAGCCTTGGGAAAGAGGCCCTCTCTGCCGCTGAGCCTGCCATAGCACCAGTCAGCATCAACATGTCGGGTGATCAGGATGCAGTCGCCCTGTTGAAAGGACAGGTCGCTTTCTGACTGCCCGGTGAAGTCGTACAGAGCCACCGCCCACTCCACACCAGACTGAGAGGCCTGCGGTGCAGGCAGAGCGAGATAAGTTGATCAGTACTAATCATTTGGAGGATACACATGTAAACACACAACATCCAAAACTGTATTAGACTTTTATCTTTGTCATACAAAACTTCAATTAAGGCTTTGGCCTTAATTGCCTATTTGGCACTCTTTATACTCCTGGCTGGCCTGGAAGGCACTTCTCTCTGTTTCTCTTGGGGGGTTCTCTTGCTTGCTGTAAGGGTTTAGGTCAGTGGCTGTCATGTTTGTTTTCTATATATTGTGGGCCCTTAAAGCCATTTAAGATTATATCAGTGACTAAGGTCTCCAAATAAACATGAACTCGAACTTAATTAGAGCTCAACAACTAATCGAAATATCAAAAATGCAATATAGCCAAGTGCAATATCCAAATTCCCAGATGTGTATTTTTTTGATATAGGTAAAATGTATGTCAAAACACCGTTATAAATTAAATATTCTGGTGCTATAGAGATGGCTTGGCCTATAAATCATATTCTCCTGATGTACGAAAACTCACTTGGCCCCAGCAAAAATCATATCTTCATCATTTTACTTTTATCAGTGAAAATTATAATGCAAAAAACACAATTTCCCTCTTGTGAATCATATTGCAATTGCAATTACCTGAACTGGTTTGGCAGCCTCTTGATGAGTATTAGGTGCAGCAGCCATTCCTATGAAAAGTGTGGCTTGAGTTATTCAAAAGAACATCAATGTGTAGCTTACAGTCAGAGCTCAAAAAATGAATGAAAATATTTATGTGCGTGTGCGCGCGCTATGGTAGTTTTACAATGAATTCATGAGTTTGTTATATTCATCCAGAGGCTTCAAGTTGACAGTGAGGAGACCTAATGTACACAGCACTTTTAATGAAACAGAAACAGATGCGCAGATTCCTGACATACCACAGGGAAAATGCCAGCCAACACAAAGAAAAAGCATTGACGGAGGCAGATCACTGAAAGACAGAGCAGTTCTTTTGTTGCTGAGGCAAGAGAATGACATTATGCTCCAATTCATATTATGCTAGTGTTGTTTGAGTATTCCCTTTTCATGTATTAATGATAGATTTCACCTTACTTGTGTTTGGTAAATCATGACTGAATCGCAGTGAATGGAATCACAGCCCTTGTCCCGTGTTTCCAGGTTGTCTTACCAGGTAGTGCTATCTTGGTGGGCGGTGTGTGTTGCTGAGATGGAGGCGGTGGCAGATCTTCGATGACTTCTACAAAGTTGAGAGGGAAGATTCCCATGAAGACGCCGATCTGCCCGCGTGCCCACTCCTGCCCCACGTACTCCTTCAGCTGGATCACATCCCCCTCAGAGAACGACAGCTCGTCACTGTGCTCCCCTTCAAAGTCAAACCTTGCCACACATCTTGGACCACTTGAGAGGACACAGCAAAATTCAAAATGTTGTATAAGCCAAAAAATATCGAGAATGACTGCATATCAAAAGCTTTATTTGTCTTAGCTTTACACATCATTTTAGGTTAGTTTGTTGAGAGCTTCTTAAGAAATGAAAACATTACCTGACTGTTGCAGATGCTGGCTTTTTCTTCTCAGGGATGGGTTTTGGTGAATTCGACTAATTGGAGGAGAAATGGTTACTGAATTTCTTTATTTCAGGTAAATGTCTGATCACAACTCATAAATAACAGGCTTTATTGTCATCAAAAAAGTGATCTATGTATTGCAACAATGGAAATCACAGTCTATTTAAAAGCAGTATTGCTGTTTTGAATCATACCAGGACTTTGACATAGTTGATGGGGAAAAATCCAGTGTATCCTCTACATGTGCCTCTGTACCAATCGTTGTCCACCTGCTCCACATTGGTCACCACATCTCCCACCCTCAGACCCAGCTCTCCTGGACCCTCTGAGGGCAAAACACACACATGAAGTACAACGCTCCATCAGCAGTACCAGCAGTATGAATGGTTTATAATTAGGTTATTAATTAGGTTATAAATACTTTACAAATTATTGATAAACAATTATAAACAAGTTATAACACAGTTCACCAGAAAGCTGTCCTTGGTATCCACATTTATGTAACACTCTGTTATAACTTGTTTATAATGGTTTATTAATGATTTATGCAGTGGTTATAACCTAATTAATAACCTAAATATAATAGCCCAATTAGAATACCCTTTTTAACTGTAGTCTTATTGTAAAGTGGTACCAAAGTATTTTATGCCGCATAATTAACTTCCAAGCCAAGTAAAACAAACCATGTCTGACAAAAGTATTTACAACTACAGTGATTATTTTAAGTCAGCCGTTTTAGGTGTTAAAAGTGACATTTACTAAGCCAGTGGTTTTCAAAGTGGGGTCCAGGGACCCAAAGTAGTCTGTGTTATTACAATACAAAAGTGTTAGTTATCATTTTAGCACTGTTTTAATCTCAGAATCTCAGCACTTTAAATCTATTTGTCAGTGTTTTAGTATGGCATCTAGACCTAAGCAATTTAATACTTGAGACAAAGCATACTATCTTTTCATATTAAGATCTTTACAGCAAAATCCCTTTAATTGGGGATCTGCTGTTTGATGACAGTCAACTTTGGGTTCCAGTAACAATCAAGTCAATACTGGCAGCTGTTTGCTGTACAGAAAGTGAGGTTTCACCTGAGTTGAAGTCATGTGTGGCCTGCACCCTCAGTCCACAACTGTCTCTGCCAAAACCAGCTGGACTGGTGCCCTGTGCAGCCTGTAACACACATTGAAAGGATACTGCCTCTTAGACGAATGTGCTAGAGGTAAGGGCTCATACACACATGCTTTCCCTTACAACTGAAGGACAAAGTACCTGTGGTGGAGGCTTAGAGGCCAGAGGTGTGATGACAGTCATATGAGATTTCTGGACTCTGCCTCTGATGTCTCCAACTTGGCACTCAAACATCCTGTGGTCAACCTCTGCTAGCAGCAGGAGCACTTCATTTTTCTATTGTAACAGACAAAAAAGGTATTAATTTTTGTGGAATCAATTCCACAGATCATGCAGCAGAGGGATTATAGGAATTGCTTTTCTATTTGCTGTTCAGTCTCAATGAAACAGTATTGTACAGTAGTAACGTGTGCAGTGAAATACTTCTGTAAAGACAATATGTAAGAAGAATTAACTAGTTTGGACACCTGAAATGAGAGCTCTCCCGTATTGCTGCCATTGTAGTCACAGACTGCAATTCCATGAGGAAGTTCAAGCTGGTAAGAGAAAGAGCAAACATAAAGAGATTGTTATGCTCATCATGTGCTATTTAAAAAGTGACTTGCATGGCATGGGACTGTAGAGGCAGCTCTCACAATGTATTTGTTGTAGAGACGGTGTCCAGGGTTGGGCCTTGGGGGTAAGACAGGTCCCTTCTTCTTGGACCTTTGGGACTGGGCTTTCGGTGAAGCCTCCCGTTGAGATGACTGGTTGGGACGCGATCGACCTGCAGCAGCATCGAAACGGGGGGGAGGTGGTCTTCCCGGGCCTGCTTTGGCTGGTGGTGGACGAGGTGGGAGGACTTTAGCCCCACCGGGTCTGCAGGAGTTCAACAGCACCATCAAGTTGAGTGCAACAGAACCTTTGCAGGGTGCAATGCTATAATATGAGTAGTACTTATTAGGATTTAGGCTCGGTCCCCTAAATCCTCACTCACCGAGGAGGCAGAGATGGCTCTGGCCCAATACTGAAAGAGTCCTGCAGAAAAAAAAACGATTATAGTCTCTTATTACTCTTACTATATCAAAGGTAAAACAGACTTGCGTTGGTGAAAAAGCAGACAGCATCTGTTTAAATGCCCTGAGACTGGAAACCACAGTAACCATGCTACAGCCCATAGCATCCAGCCAAAGCTAGCTCTAGCTTGATGGCAAGCATTATTTACATGGGGCTACAATGGTTGCTTTGTGTTTGTGAAAAGCAGAGGAAATGTACCAGGTAAGTGTTTAGCCATGCAAATAAAAGACAGGACAAACTTTGTCAAGAGTGACTTTCCTCTCTGGGCTCAAAATAAGTCTGAGAAGATGTTCATATATTGTAGTGACAAAATGTAATAAGCTGGATTACTTTTTATGCTACTTTGTGATGATTAGCTTAAATACAGGCAAGATACTGTGAGAGAAAACACGTTCCATATGTATTTTCAGGTTCCAGAGGTACAGCCTGATTATTGTGGAAATGTTTTTATTGTAATGTCAAAAAACAAGTTATGTTGAGTATGTTGAGTATGTAGTGTCTGTGGTTGACCTTGTCTGTGATTAGCTGCACTTATGATAATTAGGTATTTTAAAACAATTGGTGCTTTCTGACAAAGTAGGGCACTCTTGAATTTCCTAGGTTTGTGACTCCTCTGTGTGATGCAAATCTTACCGCGGAGGGGAGGACTGGTACTGGGCTTTGTTTGTGGGTCATGGAGGAATTTAGGAGGCCCACAGGCTTCTGTGATGGGAGAGGAGGCGGACCGTCCAGAGATTCATCTGAAAGCCAGAAGGAAAATATCGCAATAATCAGTCCTACATCCAGTGCACTGAAAACTTGTAGGATGTCTTACCAAACTGGAAAAAGCTGGGTATTCTAAAAGAATATATACCAATCTGCACAAACATTGTCAAATCATATGTAGTTTGTATTTGGCATGATATGTACGTTGTAGGGAATTGGACTCACGTCTCTCAGCTTTGCTGGGTACTCTGATGGTGGTAGGTCTCCTCGTTACACTCTGCCTGCTGAAGGAGCCACAGTTGCTGTCCACACTACACTGAGGCTTAACCGGGGCAAGATCTGGACACAGAGACAGCTGGCTGTATACTTACTGTATTTTACCTTATTTATTTAGTCTAGTTTTAGTTTATTTATTTACACATAAAGAAAACAATGAGCCAAAATATCTCAAGTCAAAAAATCTCATACTAAAAAGAATCAGTAAAAGGAGAGAAGTAGAGGTAAAATTAGCGGTGGCAATGTGTTATGTTTTGATTATCAGTAACTTTGTAAATTTGAACTGAATATATAAGGGAATATGAAAAATCTGCATAGATTTGTGATAGTCAAAGCAGAGCAGAGCATCTTCCCCTATACAACATGAGATAAAAAGAATGCTACTCACTTGACGGACTGTCAACGTATTCATTTTCTACAGCGATGGAGGTTGAGTTGTGGTTGTTCAGATTAAGGTTGGGCTTGACGGGCTCCTTAACAGGCTTTACTGGAGGTTTAGGGGGACCTGTTGGAGTTTCCTCCTCTTGGATTTCAAAGCTTTTAGCTCTGACCAGTATGGAAGGACGTGATGGGGGCAGGATGGCCACCTTGGCAGGTGGAGAATCTGGTTCTTCTTTTAAGGACCGGTTCACAGGTTTCTTAGGCGGCTGAGGTCTAGGGGCTGGTGTAGGGCTTTGGGGAATGATTGTGGATGAGACCTTTTCACTATTATTAGATATGTCATGTTTAAATGAAGGTTTAGGACCTAAGGAAGGTTTAGCAGCAACTGGAGGTTTGTTGAGTACGTTCCGTGGTCGAGGTTCTGGTCGTTTGGCTGGGTCCACCACATTTCCCTCGTCAGTGCTGGCCTGGCTCTCAAAAGCCTGGATCTTGGCCCGGATATTGCGGTGATTGTGGATATTGCTCATCTCGCCATCAGCATCTTCACTTTCCTCACTCTTGTCTGATTGGTCAACAGTGTCACAGATCTGCTCGCTTTGGTTGTCCACACTAAAGACCTGCAACAGTTCCTTTAAATACTCACTTGAGGACACCTCTTCCAGATCTGTGCTAGGAGTCACTTGAACACTGTCACCATTTTCACTTAGTGTCACCAAAGTCTGGACTTTGACCTCTTCTGTAATTGGCTGCTTGCGGGATTTTGAACGAGGAAGTGGAGTGGGGCGTTGAGTGTTTTCTGAGCCTGAGGAGGGCGGAGTAGTTTCAGCAGGGGTAAATGATGAGTTTACAGATGTAGAAACAGGTTGTGATGGGATATCCCAATATACAGTGACAGATCTAGTGTGTGTGTGGGAGGAGTCTGATTGGTTGGGTTGTGCTACATCAGATTTGGAGTCACTTTGGCTCTCAGTGTTAGAGGATGCTGTGGTATTTGTAGCAACCTCCTTGTCTGTGGGTGTGATGGCAGGGCCTCTTTTTGGTTTAGACAGTGATGGTCGTGGCGGTTTTTGTGGATTTTTACCTGGGAAGATGTAAATATAAGGAATAAAACACAAACCCAGAAGTGAATTCAGACAACACTATATTGTCTTGACTCTTAATGATTTTTATTTGGCTCACCAGTAGATTTTTTCTGTATTGACGGATCAGCTGCACTACATGGTGGGATAGTAGCAGCAACGTCTTCCCTCACAGGGTCAGTCTGGGTGGCACTTGTGGTGGTAGAGGTGAACCGGCGGGGGGCGGCAGTCGGTTTGACAGTGTGCACTTCCTGGGTCTTCTCTTTGATCACCTGGTCATAGGATGGTGGGGGCTAAGTCATGAAAAAAGAGGGGTTCATACACACACATTATTCTCCCACACAGCATTTCCACTTCATGGTCCCACTTGTGCTGAGATATTTTAGCTTGTGATGCAGCCCATACACACTCATAATGTCCTTATTTTCTCAGAACTCATAACCTTTAGTTAAAATGTTGTGCTTGTTTTGTGTTTGGTTTTGTGGGTCATCTTTGAGAACATCCAAATACTGGCCCATATGAAGAACCAAGCATGATGAATTGACAAACAAACAGCCAAACGGATTAGAAACACTGTCAATTCAACCAGACCTACCTGGGAAACAGTTTGGATGCTCCCAGACCAGCTTGACTGTGAGGGTGGAGGCGGAGGTGGAAAAACCCCAGAGGTCCCTGGGAACCAGTTGTTGCTGGCCAAAGGTTCTGCTGAGAGGATGGTGATCTCTGGTCTCCTGAAAGACAAATCATGTCCTCTAAATAGTCAGTGCTCAACCACTTAACATAATATATACGGTTACAGAGCACAAATCAGTGTGTTTACATCCTGTTCAGCCTGATACAATCCCTGTGAGCTTAAGGACATTAGTAAAGCTGAGCTTATCTATCATGGTATTCATTTCTTAGAGTTAGCTGGAATAGGACAGTGTTGTTGGGAAGACAATTTGTAAAGCATGCATCAAATTAGACATCCGGTGTGTTTTAAATTGCATCAATAAACAGCAAAATCTACAATGAGGAATTAACCATGCACAGGGATTTTGAATTTCTCTACTGCAGCAACAGCTCTACTGAGAAGATTTTCTTGACATTACCTTCTGTCTCTGCAAGGGTCACTCTGAGAGTTTGTCCTCGCTGAGGGAAGAAAGTTCATACGAATCCATCAAAATGTCATGACTTAGACTGCTTAACACATTGGCTTGCTTTTTCCAATTATAAATATCACCTTTTATGATAATATGAAAGGTTTATTTAAAAATTTTGAAAGGCATCAACCTGGAGATGGGTGGTGAGTTTGAATGAATATCAAAAAATATGGATCTTATCTCTAAAAACACTCAAGTATACAGTGTATTTTATTTTTTGAGGATCTATCATTTGTAACACTAGGTGTCACTTTTTTCCAAATAGATGAATACCTCATTTTAGAAATTAACTGTTCATGTATTGTTACTAATGTATCTCAAAATGTTGCCAAGGCTTAACAGAGCAAACTTACTTCGTTTGATGGCAGCTCGTATGGAAGACAGAGGTCCTTGGCTGGGAAAGAGAGTTGGACAGGAAGCCCATTTATCATGAAGGTGGGGAACACATACTGACAAGACTCGTTCATAACCTCTGTGATGACTTAGTTTGGGGGAAAAAATCCCTAACCTGCCCTTGGGTATCACCACAAAATACAGTTTTTTCCCCCTACTGCTGCCACTTCATACTGCTGATGCCATTTATACAGAGAGAAGAAATTTCCCATGGGCTCTCAACATTTTGGCTCCACTTTCAGTAAATGTTATCCCCTCATTCACTTCTGTTGTAGTATTCAGTGAAATATTGCTTTCTGAAATTAAGTGTTTTAAATTATATTAGCTGGAAAAAATGTGACAGATACATAAAACCAATAAAATCAATAAAACAATAAAATCCTTCCTAACAAATACATTATTCCCCCTGTTTAATACAGCAACCACAGCCAACACAGGATGTATGAGCATCATTTAAACAACTCCTTAGTGAAAAAGTCTCCTCTTCCACACAACACCTCCTCCAGATGGGCAGCCAGCAGGGTAGAAATCTTTAGTATCCTTGGGCTTTTTCGCACTCAAGTGAAACATATCTATTCTTTCCTAATCCCAAAATGTTGTCACTTCTCACTAGGACGATAATCATATGAAGTCCCCTGCCTGTGTTACCCATGCTTTATCCCTGAAAGTGCAGAGATGCAGCTAATATGATTCTCTGTAGCTCTGCCAACCGTCTCTTCACCAAAGCCAAATCCTCTTGGCGGAGGGGGCAGGCCCATCATTAATACACATATCCCACTCATTAAGAACTGGAAGAGGGAGATGTAAACTACCTGGTGGAAAAGCAACACTTGCTTTCTCTCTGGTGCCATGTGGTTAATTACATTGATTAGTTAACCTGTAAACACAACATGCCAAAAACATCTCTTGTTTGATCTATCATAAACTGAAGTGCTTTGAATAGGCCCGCTTTACATGTGCAAGCTGCCGTCTACAAAGGGGAGCGGGACAGTCTACTCGATGCAATAGCTATAAACAACAACAAAAACAGCAGCATTACTGATGTATCTGGCCCCATGATGACCTTAGTGTGTCAGTCAGTGAGGATGGATCAGTGCATTGTTTGGTCCATTCACAACCTCACCATCAGCAAATCTGACTGTTAAAGGGACAGCACCCTGTTGGCACCTACAGCTCCTTCCCAGCTACAGAAACCTGGATTGTGTCTGCAGCTGGGAACCTAAAACCAAAAGCTCCGCAGGCAACGCACTACAACTGGCTCCACAAGTTTTGTAAATATGCCATAATGCCTCAACTCGTGTGGATAATGAAAGTGTTCATGGCATGCTATAAGTGATGACGTACCTGGAATGTAAGTGATCTGGCTTTGTTCTTTCAGACCGATCTGTGGGGGAAAAGAGGTGGTTACTCGCTCCATTCCAGATAATGGATATTATATGCCATTCATTAAAAAATAGAGCTACAGGAATCAGCTTGCGCAACAATAAAATGCAAACATGATTAAGCAGTAACCCAAAGATGAATAACAGCCTGTAAATTGTTGCTGTCCAATTTCCATTAATAAAGGAAAGATGAATTTGTAACCATGTTGCATATTTCCTCTGAGCTACATTAGGGTTTGAAAGCGACATTATGACTCTTCCCTAATTCCTAATTCTATGTTTGTTCACTTAATGGTTTAAATTACACCTAATTTACTTTTGAGAGATGAGTAAGCTAGAATCATTTTTTCAGGACAAAGAATAGTGTTACCTTTTTTCTTGATCTAACAAATATCAAACTGACAGAAAAAAAACATGTTGGCTTTTTTAAAATGATTTGGCCACTACAATACAGGCTTTTTAATATTCCCTTCCTCATTGTCACATTTCCCAATATTTAAAGTGTTTAAATCATCCTCTTGTTTGAAATATCAAACTGAATTCAGTGGGAAAAGACCCTGAAGACAATACAACATTGAAGTATGGATGGCCCTATGCATGCCATTGTTTATTCTTTGTGTGAAAGAGAAAATAATATCAAACTCCATACTGGCAGTACCTTGCTAATCAGTATGGTAACTGCTACTTTGGCCTTTCACTGCGCAGCACACATTGGTACTAACGTTGAAAGAAACAGGTCTTATGTCATGTCGAGTATATTTGCTCAGATTTCAAATGGGATTTCACATCCATCCTGTACAAAGAAAGAGAGAGTAAACAGCATCTATTTGGGGTGTGATGGCCCTTGTCATACAATGCACCTAATTGTATTGTTGTACTTCCTTTACTACCTGGCAGTAGCCTGATTTTCAAGTCACACTAAAACAAGTAATACAGGTGCCACATCAAAAAGGCTTAGAGACAAATGGACATGACTAGGAACACACAGAAAACAGCTTATATAAATCTCCTGTTTCCTCATACTTGAACATAAATTCTTTAGTGGCCATATTGAAGATAATTAACTAAATGTTAGAAGCAACACAGAGCAAGTGAGCCTTGTTATTGCGTCTTGCTCACACCTGAAACCACAATATTGTTGTACTCAAACATGATCCACCTGTCACTTGGTTACTTGTTATCTGTTATGACCGTAGTGCCACCGCCTCATGTTACTGTTTTATAGCAAGTAAGGAATAAACCTCTGCACTTTCATTTCATTTGAAAAAGATTAAAATAATCATATCGTCGTAACTTCCCCTAGGTCAACATTACATGCTTGTTATTGATATGCACACTGACATACAGCAGGCACATGACATATAGGCACACCGGTTGTCTGGATAGCTATATTGTTCCTTCCTCTCTCACTTTAGTACACAATTTGTCTTCAATGATATCATCCTATATAATAAAGCCCCTACCTGTTGACGGATTAAAGCAATGCAATGTAAAATTTTGAAGATAAACAGGACGTTTCCTTTAAGATCCTCCCTCTTTGCACATCGAGTGAGTGTCTCCGTGTCTTAGTGTGACGAGGAACACATAACCTGCAGACACACACCCACAGACAACAGCAGAGGGAAAGAGGGAGGGCCCTGCAGTACCTGTGCTCTCCTGTGTTGACTTGGCCTGTCTGTTGAAATGGAATGTGGTCATTCAGGAAGTGTTGGTTTGTGCCACACGACACTTCACTGTCCTGTCTTTTTTTCTAATGCAAGTAAAGGTCATTCGAAAATTCACATTGCTCTTAGCAGTTCCTATCCATTTTCACTGGTCTCTTCAAGTATTTCAATTATGCACTGCGACAGCTAGAAATTCACTCTCATGCTGCATCAAAACTTGATTGTTCTACATTTATTATGTCACCAGGCCAGCTCCTGTGTTTGAATAAAAAAAATAAATAAATAATTTAAAAAAATTATATATATAATAAATCAATGT
>OMLB01009726.1:3603-14068 GCA_900302555.1 Myripristis jacobus | reverse complement strand
CAGCAAGTCCTGAAACAACAGTTGTATCTTCTAGACCCACTGTGATTACCAGAACAACTAGTGTCCCATCAACAACTCCAACAGAAACTACACCCTTAATTGTTGAAACCGCCACAATAAAGCCAACAACAGTCAAGACGGTGACAACACAGCCACAGAAAAAAGAAACCACAGGCCAAACAACTGCTTCCACCACAACTATTGTTGAAAGTACCACTACAGCTGCTCCAACTTCAACAGCAAGTCCTGAAACAACAGTTGTATCTTCCAGAACCACTGTGGTTACCACAACAACTAGTGTGCCATCAACAACTGCAACAGCAACTACAGCCACAACTGTTGAAACAGCCACAACGAAGCCAACAACAGCTGAAACAAAGACAACACAGCCATCCACAGTTGAAACCACTGGCCCAACCACTGCTTCCACCACAACTATTGTTGAAACTACCACTACAGCTGCTCCGACTTCAACAGAAAGTCCTGAAACAACAGTTGTATCTTCCAGACCCACTGTGGTTACCACAACAACTAGTGTGCCATCAACAACTGCAACAGCAACTACAACCACAACTGTTGAAACAGCTACAACAAAGCCAACCACACCTGAGACAAAGACAACACAGCGAAGCACATCTGAAACCGCTGGCCCAACCACTGCTTCCACCACAGCTATTTTTGAAACTACCACTACAGTTGCTCCAACTTCAACAGCAAGTCCTGAAACAACAGTTGTACCTTCCAGACCCACTGTGGTTACCAGAACAACTAGTGTGCCATCAACAATTGCAACTTCCTCCACCCTCATTCCATCATCAACAACAGGATTTACTTCAATTGAACCAATTACAGAAACTCTTCCCGGTACAGCAATTGTTACAACCTCTGCTACAACTTCACAAGTTGTCATCACTGGTTCAACGAGCGGAACTACAACAAAAATACCTACTACAGTCGTAAACACAACAGCAACACCATTTACCACTGTTAGTGTTAGCCCCTCAACACTCTACTCTACCACGTCATGTGTCTGCGTAGTGAATGGGACAACGTATCATCCTGGTAAGGATTATTGTCTTTTCATTGTCTGTTAAATATTTTCTTAGGAAATCATTATATTTGTTAATGCATTCATTCTTGGACCGAAAATTACACAATCAGAAAAAGAAAATATTAAAAACATAATAAACAGGTGCATGAACACTTGGACTTCACCTTAATCAGCTTTCTTCTCACCACCCCAGATGCCCAAATAAATCCTTAACATGACTTGAGGTTTACACATTCCATATTATTTTTTTTTTCACTTTCACTGATATTTTAACCAACTTCAGTCTTGATCACCACCATCATATATTCATCAACTTTATTCCTTTACATGCCGGTATATTTAAATAATTCCACTTTTTCAATAGGAAAAACACAAAAAATGAATCATTTTCCTTTTCTCATTACCAGAGTCTGGGATATGTCAATGAATTTATTTTGATACATTTTTCCTTCTTTTGCATTAGAAAGAGAGCTTCCATTGAAATATATCAGTATATCAATGATTTAGCATTCAAACATATAACTCTTGAAATTTATAGAGTTGTCTTCAGAATCGTCAGTCAAGCTAATGCCTTAAACTCATGTTTTTAATGTGATTATTGGTTTTATGAGGAATTTACCCAATATTCTGACATTTTCTGCACTGGTAAGGCTGCTCATCCTTTTTTGTAGTATTGCATATCAATCAAATCTGCATAACCTAAGCCACACAATTAACAGTAACAACTAAATATAATTACAATTTTGACACAGTAAGTGTTCACAATATAGCCACAGACAGTAACAACAGATTATCAGCAGGATCTGTTAATCTGATTAACCTCAGGCCAACTACGCTGAAAAAGCTGGAAAAAGTCTTTTTCCAGCGGGAGAGGGATTTGCCTGATATACACTCTGGATGCCCCTTTGGCCCATATAAACTCCATTAAATCTTTTATTTTGACAGAGACATTGAGTAACTCCCACAATACCAACATGCTCTACCTCCAAGGCAATCAGAAAGGCAGCGTTTTTGGTGAAGCTTCAATTGTATGAAAGTTATATGCACATTTAACGGTTGTATGTCAAAGTAAACTGTATATGCAGGATTAAAAATACAAATTCATATAAAAACTGCTTCTCTTATTGGAAATTCCAGACATCTGTGTCAAACCATGTTAATGTATGACACAGAAAAAACAGAATATAAAAATCCAAATATCCATTTTTAACACAAAGAACACAGAGAGTAAGCCAAAAAGCTCTTTTATGTCCCCGGTAAGGCCCAAGGGTTAAATGCGGTGTTTTTTCCACCAGTTTTCTTCATGTGTACTGCAGATTTTCATTTTTCTCCAATGCGTGAACAGTGTCCTCATTTCTTTCATTTACACAGGGGACAGGGTGTATAATGTCACTGATCGTTTGGGCTGGTGTTATGTGGGATATTGTGGAGCGTCTTGTAAAGTCGAGACAGAGTCTGTCCCATGTCCAACAACATTACCACCCAGCACGACCGTCGGCTCTACTACGACACAGTTCAGCACCACGTCAGCTAAGACTACAGTTTCATCAACGACAGTTAGTCCCACAGTGTCCTCCACGACGGCTGCTCCAACACCAACAACACCACCGTCTACAACTGCTCAAGACTGTAGCGACGAGGATCCACCAAGAAAGGTACAATAGACATAGAGCATGGTTAGTTTCCAAGAAGGTTGTCACCATCTTATTTGTGAAATTTGTAAATATTTCACTACATACCTGTTCACACATTGTGTTTATCTTGGCCATTACAGTTAACCCTGTTGTTAGACTTGACGATAAGCAAGCTCATTATCCCTCAAAGCAGCATTTGCGTTGCTGTTCAAATATACTTTAGGGCTGCCCGTTACGATCTAATAGAGTCAAGTTTGTTTGCAACTAAGAAGTAAGTCAAACTACATTTGTTTCCCACACACCAACACTTGTGTATTTGAGTAACTGCTTACCTCCTCACCTAGAATGGAGAGTCCTGGCAGGTGGACAACTGCACCACAGCCATATGTGTCAATGGCAAGGTTATCAAGACCCCTGCTGCCTGTCCCACGGCTCCACAGCCCATCTGTGCCAACGGACGCAAGCTCGTCAAAGTTCCTGACTCTACTGGATGCTGCTTCCACTATGAATGCGAATGTGAGTTGTTCAGTTTCACCTTAGAGTGCCCTGTAAAGCGCCAAGTATCGCCTCTTTCCACAACGATGCAAGGAATCAAATTTCCATGCTGATGGTGATAACAGTTTGACATTTAATGAGAATACAGATGCAGTTATTTAAAAAATGGATGCAAACTTAACTCTTTGGTGGTTGTCAATATTGAAAACATACTATACATCATTTATTCAAAGTGTTGTAATATTTTCTTTTTATTGGTTGGTTTTCATTCCTCATATGGAAAACACACGAAGCAGCTGAAATGAGCTGAATTTTTGAATATTAGTTCAAAGATTGTTATTGAAACACAGGCATCTCCTGCAGTAATTAAACTGTAGACGCCAAAGAAGGCATATGCTTTTATTAATGATCGGTTACGTGTCTTACATGTTTCAGCCCCACTTGCAGTACAAATAGGAGAAAATTTGGTTTTATCCCTTAGGAAATAACATTGGTAAACAGTGAATTTTAAAAAAGATGGTTTCCTCATTCACCACTTTGTATTGTTAAAGAAATGTTTAGGGGAGACCGGCGTTGGTTGTCACACTTTTTACTCTTCTGTGAACTGCTCGTTATCAAAACATCTTTCATTTTTACAAGTTATTGTAATACGAAGTAATTAACCATCAAAGACGCTCTGAGATATTGTGACAACCATCCCCATCACGGGGTTGGTTGCCCATATAGCTATCTGTGGGGTTTCAGTGAAAAAAATTGTGATTTAAAAATCACATGTAATGTTTTAGTTTTTTCAGATAGAATCACCAAATAAGTTTAAAAACAAAAAACGCTGCCTGTATAATAGTGCTCATCAATACCCCTTGTATTTAAAACACAAATAGGAACCAGGTGAGTGTTTGTTTGAATGATCCTCTGAAATGAGAAGTAAAATGAAACAATTTACAGTGCTGAAAAAACTAACCTTTATTGAATCTATTGTGTGTGTGTGTTTAAAATCAGAATCACATGAGACAGTATAAACTATAACATTTGCCATGCCGACTGTCCTTCTGAACTCATTTAACCCCATTAAAACTGCCACAAAAATCGATAAGTAAAACTATCACAAGTAATGGCCTTAACTGAGCCTACATGTCCAACATTTTTTAACAAAGTAACTTGAACAACCATGAGTAAGTCAATATTTAATGTGCAGCAAACTTTCGAGAGCAATGTGTCACACATGTGACAACCAACCCCCGGAGCAGCAAGACAACCATCCCCAACTGACATCTTGACAAACATTTTAAGCTAGCTGCCACATGGCTTAAGCTCGCTAGCTAAAAGTTGACTCAAATCAAAGCTATTACCTTCGACTTATTAATAAGTGTTCGATTTTTAAATGACTAATAACCTACAAGCTTTTAATACAAAAACAACACCAACATGAAAAATTACCCATAAAAATTACAAAATATCTCCTGACCTGAATGTTTTCTGTGTGCTACACAAAATGACCAGTGCAAAATGAACAGGATGTCAGGCCAACTCCTTCATATCAACATCATGTCACAGCGCCCTCTAGTGTGGCTGTAATAAGCAGTGTGACAACTAACCCATGTGACAACCAACCCTGGTCTCCCCTACCTGAGTCAGTATTTAGGCCTATTTATGCAACATACACCTGTATGTAATTCTTAGTGATTTTACCTGAATGTTTTTTTTTTTTTTTTTTTTTAATTGCAAAAGTCATTGTGTATCAACATGAACTTCCAAGCGATCATATTTTTTTACATTTGTAGTGACATTTTTATAGCGGCATGTGATAAACAAACACAAACATACACACAACTCCACAAACAAAAATAAGTAAGTAGATGGTGGATATGAAATAAACAATACAATGCAGCTAAAGAAAAAATAGTCTTGCTAGGGAGTAAAAAACAAGAAAAAAGAACAAAGGCAAAAGACCAGAAGCAAAGCTAAGATGACTTTTCAGTAGAAATAAATCAACCCATACAAAACCAGGAATGACATTGTGACTCAATCATAGACCATCACTATTCCCTTTCAGGCCCTCTAAGTGGTTCAGAACCAGATGTAGTAGATTTTAGTGTGGCTGTTAATGTCACTCATTTATCTGTTTTGAATTTGGATGATGAATGTGTGCTGTTTTGTTGTTTTGCTTCATGTTGCCCCTTTGGGGATTAATAAAGCCTATTTATGAGCTGAATGGTAATCATGCTCCATGTTTCTTGTCATCCTACAGGTGTGTGCAGTGGCTGGAGCAAATCCCACTATTTGACATTTGACGGAAAAAATTACACCTTCAAGGAGAACTGCTCCTATTACCTGGTCAAAGAGATCGTTCCTACATACAACCTGACTATTATTGTTGACAACCACTACTGTAACCCGGCAGGCGGCTCCTTCTGCCCCCAGGCGCTCATTGTCAACTACGAGTCCGACGAGGTCGTCTTGACTCAGCTGAAGGATCAAGAAACGATAATCAACGTGGTGAGAAATCTTCACTTCATAAATGGTTTGAAGAGCACTGAGGAAAATATTGGTCATTCTAGTGGTTTGTGTGCCAAAATATGTTGTGCAGTGAAGGTTAGAAATACTGCTGGACTTTAAATCAGACTCATATCCATGGAAGCCCATTTCCGCCAGGGGAAAAAATTAAAAAAATCCCCATGGTAAGTCATAATTATGAGACAAAAAATTGAAATGATGACAAAAAACGTCAAAATTCTGAGATAAAAAGTGTGCGTGGTGCATCCATGTGTAACCGTGACACTGCCCAGATGTTTCCCGCTGCCACCTCAGACATGTCGCTTTGGTTCTTTCTCTTCATATTTTTTTCTGTTTCTCGCCTCAAATTCTTTCAAATATGGGTTTGCTCAGTAAAATCCCATGTGAGTCGGCAGCAAATGAAGTTTTTCATCTGGTATAAAGCCTCGTCTAAAATAGTCCTCACACACAACTCACAACAAGAGAATTCAGGCCAAAGAGCTGAGTGAAAGTACCTCATAATTTCAACCTTTTACCTCATAATTATAACTTTTTTCTCATCATTTTGTCATTTTAATCTCATGGTTCAAACTTTTTATCTTATAATTTCGACTCTTCTGCCTCATAATTTCTACTTTTTATCTCATAATTTCTACTTTTTATCTCATAATTAAGATTACGATTTATTTTTTTCCCTGACCGAAATGGGTTTCCATACGTATCAGGTAGTATAGTGGGGTGTGTTTGTTCAAATGAGACCTTCACAAGGGCCGGATTATCAATGAGAAACTGTGTTGTCTCATGAAAATAACTCATAATGTAGAATGCAGGTTTAATAAACGAACAGAAGGCAGCAACTAACCTGCTTTACTACTCCTTTATTGCTGGCTGATTCTACTTAATTTATCATAATTCATCATTAATTTGTCAATTCAGCATAGAAACCTCTTATTTTGCTTATCACACAGAGTTGATAATAACTGGATGTGTGTTAGTTTAGAGGTTTGACGTCTTGCCTGATGTGCTGTTTGCCTCCCTGTCCTCCAGGTGTACGTGAACGGGAGGCGGGTCTACCCCGCCTACAGCAATGGTACCTTCATCATCACCAGCACGGACATGGTGGTCACGCTGGAGATCCCAGACATCGAGACCATGGTGGTTTACAGGGGCTCGTCCTTCACCATCGACCTGCCCCAGTCGCTCTTCAGCAGCAACACCGAGGGACAGTGTGGTGAGCGGCTCCTGCCTTTCCTCCTTAGATAAAAAAAGAAAAGCCTTTATTAGTCCCAACATGGGGGAGATTCACACCACGCCTGCCGACAGTCACTGTCCAGTTTCTTTGTTCATTTGCAAACCACAAAAACCAACAAGACGCAAAGACATACATATGGTGTATATATAGTTTATTTTTGCATATGCTTAGTTTTTTATTTCTGTATTTATTATTGTAATATTTTGTAGGATTAACACACATATTGAGACTTAATGCCCATAATGGGTCAGTTTGACCCCAGAAATTTGAACCACAGGTGTGGTTATGTTATTGTTCCTGTACTGTAAATGTTGTGTAAACACCAATGCGTGCCAAATGTGCCCAGGGCATTGAAAAAATCATCATGTTAATTTCATGTTTTCCTATTTAATGTCCTCATTAAATTAGGAAAAATCATTAAATATGAAGCAAAAAAACACAATGTTAATCATGAGAGATTTAGAGACGTTCAACATTGAATGAGGTCAAATTGACCGCAAAGATGACAGGAGGGTTAAGATACAGGACCCATAACAAAACAAAGGTCACAGAGGAAAGTTGGACTGTTGTTGCTGTGGGTGTGAAGTGACATGACGATGAATACACACACAAAAACAGAAAAAACAACAACATACGAGTACACTGTCCTGACGTCCAAACCCAAATCCAAACCTCCTCACCGTGCGACCAGACAAACCCTGACGTCACCTCGCCCGTCTCTCCTGCGTCTCTCTTCTCAGGAACCTGCGACAACTCGCAGCACAACGACTGCCGCTCGCCCAACGGCCAGCTGGAGAGCTGCTCGGTGTCGGCGGAACAGTGGCGCGTCCCGGGCACGCCCTGCGTCACCACCCCGCCACCCCTCATCACCTTTCCACCCACGGTGCCCCAACCAACCACCCCTACCAAAGTGCCATGCAGTCCTGATGTCTGTGGCCTCCTGACCAGCAGGTGAGGAGGACGAGCTCAACACGGCTGTGATCGCACACATGTAATTTCATGTTTTGACGGAGAACGCTCCGGAACAGCCAGCAGGGACGCTGGTCTCTGCCCAGATATGAGCACTTGAAACCTCCACCACAATTTGAAATTAAATCGTTGTCAGTGAAATGAGCCAGAGACATAAATACTTGACTGAACACATAACATGTAAGATAACTTAACATCGTGCATGTGCTTAATATAGTGTCATGTTTGGTGTAATTTAGACATATAACCAGCAGTGGCAGGGTCACAGCTTGTTAGGCTGAGACGCCTAACAAGTCAGTTATCATGTGATCCCAGTCAAGATTAGCTCACCACACAAATAATATTCTTCAAGATGTGTTGAGTCTTTATTGAAAAACCAAACCTGTCAGATTCTGTTTGAAAACTAAATTTGGATGCTGTCCTGCTGTCCCACGCTGCTGACGTGAAGTGTTTTGGACGGTTTGGTAAAGTTGTGTCCTGCTCCGTGTGTCGTCCTGCAGTGTGTTTGAGCAGTGCCACTCCGTTGTTCCTGTGGCTCCGTTTGAGCAGGCCTGCAGGTCAGACAAGTGCAATGAGACCTGCTCCAGCCTGGAGGCCTACGCTCTCGAGTGCTCCAACAAGGGGGTCTGCATCAACTGGAGGAACGCCACCAGCGGACACTGTGGTGAGACTCACCATGAAAAAAAAAAAAAAAAATCTCCATCTCAAGTCATACAGTCTCATATTCAATGTCCAAGTCTTGTTTTTCTTCAGACGAGGTAAAATAAATTCTACCAGCGGGATGAGATAATCCCACCTGTTTCCAGTGTAAATGTGTTGAAACAAGGCAGGATGAGGCAGATCAGCCACCAGGATCAGGAAAGTCTGGAAAAAATTCTGGAAATAAGTTGATTAGCATTGGAAACAAGGATTATCTCATCCCACCGGCAGATTTTTTTTTTTTTTTTACCTTGTTAGAATTAAAAGAAGATTTTAACACTTTACATTAGAATGAGCTAAGATGGAGATTTTTACATTCTTGTTTTAATCATATAAAGTCAGCCGGACTCTGTACTACATGCATGACAAATGAGTATTATGTTGTTTCCAGTAGATTTTCTAACATATTTTCATCTAACAGAGCCCAAGTGTCCAGCTGACAAGGTGTACAAGCCCTGCGGCACTACTGTGGAGCCCACATGCAATGAGAGGTACAAATATGTCAGCAGTGTGATGTTCACAGACAAGCAGCTTCATGAGGTGCAGATTTGGATGTTTAGTCCAGATTTTCAGTTTTGCATGTTCTGAGGATGTGGTCCAAATCGTGGTCACGGGCCTGGACACGGGCCTTGGACTCGTCTCGATCAAACTTTAATCTGCCAGCTGCTAATGGTGTTAAAATGTTAAAAGTACAGGCATGACACACTAAACAACATCTCTCAGTAGTTCACGGGAGGTGTCGTAATAATCAACATTTGAACAAACACCAGGAAGTTCTGGCTCCTCTGGAAATGCCTTTAGGATGGTTAGATGCCCTTTTTTTGCTCAGAGGAATCCTTTCTTGAAATCCCTTAACAATCACAAGCCATTTGATGATAACTCATGAAAATATATTTTATCAGTGAAATGAAGGTGCAGGGTAATACTACACTCAGGACAAGTCAGAAGCTGCTGACATTTCTGTTTTCATATTCTCTGTTCAAAGTTCTCCAAGTCCAGCTCATTTAAAAGAGAGGGATGCTCAGGACGGCTGTTTGTTCAGAACCAGGTTTTTATTCGGTGAAAGCACCGAATAATGGAAGTGATTCATGTGCCGGGTGAGAGCAGATAGACCTGTGGCCATGAGACAGTTAGATTTTAGTGGTGATCTTAATCTGGGATTTAATCCATCAGATGATTACCGTTACCATAACCGAGAAACTGTGTGAAGTAGACACTTGATTCGACATCCTAAAGTATGTTTGCAGGGTCAAGATATCAATTTCACTTGAAATCCAAGCAGTAGGTGTGTTTTGGTTCATCAGGTTGGAGAATGTCTCAGTGCTGCTGAAGGTTTGTGCTCTCCAGCCGCCGTCAGTGATCTGATATCATGTCCACTTCAGGTACAACGTGAAGTTCGGGGCAGAGAAGGTGCCGTCCGGCAACATCACCAGGGAGGGCTGCTTCTGTCCCGACGACACCACGCTGTTCAACACCGTCTACGCCGTGTGTGTCGTCTCCTGCGGTAAGGACGGATCCCTGCGGGCGCAGAGGAACTCAGTTCATGTGAGACGTTTAAACCGCAGCCACTAACCTGAAACTCTTTGTCTCTGTTTGGATTTCAGACTGCATCGGCCCGGACGGCAAACCCAAACAGGTGAGAGCTCGGCCCGACACCAACAGAGTGTACTCTTTGTTTCTGACTGAGTTGCTAGAGTTTCATATTTTCTAAAAGTTTTTTTAAATTTAGTTTTTCATTTTTATTTTCAGTCCAGTTTAGTGTCAGTTGAGTCTCCAGAGTGGGTTCTCTGGTCCCAGTTGAGTCTCCAGAGTGGGTTCTCTGGTCCCAGCTGAGTTGTTGTTGTGTGAAAATGTTGAGTTGGAGTTGAGTTG
>OMLB01009725.1:22794-49499 GCA_900302555.1 Myripristis jacobus | reverse complement strand
AATGTGTTGCTGGTAGTTAAGGTAATCAAGTGTGCATTGTGTGTTTATGAAACATTTAAACTGCTAAGCGACATTTCCCCTCTTTTTGAAGTCTTATCTGTTACATTTATGTGAGACTATCAAATAAATGATTATTGTTGTTTGCTGTAGCCTCTGGTACACTATCTTAACTATATTTCCAATCTCTGTCTTAGGCCTGTCTGTTTTATGTCACTCTGTCTGTCTGTCTGTCTGTCAGTCAGCAGTTAGATCAACATGATAATTGGTGACAGCACTCATGTTGTCAAGAAGATGGAAATTTTAGTGACCCCATGGCTTTCCCTTTAGCACCACCAGAGGGCCAAAATGTTGTAACTCTTGTAGTGGTCAGTAGTATCTACCGTGGCTGCAGAGCACCTCTGTGGCAAGGCAGGGCTCTCTGACTGGGCACGGCTCCCTGGCTACGCTGGCGGAAGTTAATCTTGCATCATTAAGATAAAAGCTGAACTCTTATATCAATTAATACAATTGTGTAACACTATGGTTTAGGAATGTGTATGGTTTTATTGCTGTAAAATATGTCATATCTTAATATTAATTATGCACTGTATAATCTTTTTTCCAGAAACTTGCATGTCACCTGGGAACGTATGCTGGAGCGGAGACTGTTGGTCCAAGTACCACCACATTTCCACCCTGCAGCTCCACGGTTTCATGCAGAAAACCTCCAGCTGGCCCAGTATAAAGAATAAGACTGACAGAAGTAAGATCTCTCCTCTCCTCTTTTCCCCTCTCCTCTCAAAAGAATTAAAGACAGAATGATCAAACTGATGCTTCTAAAGCCTGGCATCGTCATTGGCATCTTGAGGGTAAATACTTTGACAGGCAGACAACATGTTACATTATTTTTTTGCTTGTTGTGACTAAATTTGTCTGAGATAAGGTTAGCAGTTAGAGGAATTTTAACCAAAAGGGACTTCTTTAAATGAGTTAGTTCAATAGTTTCAATTATCTACAGCATCAGGCAACAAATAGGAAAATGTACACTACTCAAAAAAGCTACGCTGATGGATTTATGTCTCTGCAGGGTCAGAGCTCTATTACCTTTTCCATGATCATCCTCCATTCCACAGGCTGGTGGTAAAGAGTCTCCTGGGAGCCTCAGTCTGGTAAGCTTCCCTTACTGAAGCACTCATTATTCACTTGCTTCAGGGACTTGCACTACATTTCCACCAGATGGCTCGGGCTCAGACGCAAAGGATGCAACTGACACAAGTTGTTTGATGCCTCTGAGATTTGAAGCATCAGTAGCTCTGGGGCCATTTCATCATGGCTAATAATGCCTTTGAAGTGATATAAAAGATGTCCTGCTCTATCGTCTGCTTTTCATGTTTGCAGACCAGCTAGCAGCTCCACCACTGTTTTTTTTAGATCTCATCTGGACTCAGCAGTATCCAGGTTTTCATTCAAACCAAACACCACAGCAGCTGATATCACTGATTACCACATCTTCAACTAGACTAGACTAGAGGGTTATTCACTGGTGAAATCTGCTGCTGTGGCATTTGGTTGGAGTGAAAACTTGCATGGTCTCAGCACATGAGAGAGAACGAGTGAACTGGACATTTATTTCCATAAGTTTGGAACAGACACATATAGAGGGTTTAACCCATCACACAGCATCTCTAGTGTGTCTTGGGCCACTGAAAGCAATATAATTTGAAAACATGATGCCACTGTGTTTCCACATTTGGGCTGTAAAAGGTCATCCTCTGATGTGGCAAAGTCTGATGTACCTCAGATTTGTTCCCTAAGAGTTGTAATCCTGTGAAATGCACGCTTATTGTATTTTCTTGCTAGGGACTACTTTTCTTAGTTTTGTCAGATTGTAAGATTAGAAAAAATGATTATTCGTTATGAGCCTTGTACTTCAAGATAATGAGGACATAGGCCCCTCTGCTGGTTACTGGTGAGCCCACAATGCCACAGCACAACCTCTGAGATGCCTCCTAATGTCCTGCCGTCATACCAGTTTTCCTGTTAATTTTATTGCATTTTTCCTCCTCTAGCCCTTACTACGAGTCAGTAGACAAACCCCCTTTTGATGACATGGACCCCAAGTACAGTTTCCATGGCTACATGCTACACATTGTTCTCCACAACACTGACACTGAGATCATGTCCAGTCACTTCTCCCAGCTCTCCTGTCAGAGAAGTAAATGGCTTTTCTCATGCTCAGGAGATGACCCTATGACACGATACTGACAATATATGGAGGATCTCCAGGCTATTTAAAAGTCTCAAAATGTCTTTAATTGCATTAACTAAATTGAATGCCTTAAAGTATCTAAAAAGGTATTGTATACAGATTTTAGAGATCTTGCACACAGGTGGAAAGCAGAGCAAACACATTGAGGAAACTGGTCATTTGGTGAAATATAATCCATCAATGTATGTGAATGGAATAGCATTAGTGATGATTTTATTTTCCCATGTTTGATCACATTACGTGCATTTACAGATCAAAGAGAGTTTAATCCGCATGCAAGTTACCCCAATACAGAGCAGTTTTGATGCAATATACCAAAAAATATTAGTTTCCTTCATTCTTCTCTTGCATTGTTATAACCTCCATTAGCCTTATAATGTATGATAATAACAGATTTGTTTCTTTATTTTTGTGATTAATTAGGTCTAAAATTTAAATTGAGGTAACATTAACAAAGTCTTAAACGGTCTTAAATTTGCCTTTCTCAAATGTTCAGGTACCCTGTTTGTGGCGTAAATGCACTTGGACAACTTTGTTACCTAAAGATTTTAACATCACATTAAATCTTTTATCGCGCGCTTAAGAGCCAAATCACCTAACATTACAGTATGAAAACATTTGTGCCTCTTGGTTATGTGGCACTGATGATGATGAAATGGCAACAACTGAACAGAGAGCTGCACTTAAATACAAATGGACCTGATCAAGGAAAAAAGAACAGGTGGGTTGACAGGGGGAGAGGCAAGGAACTGATATGCTGGGAGATGGCAAATCAGCAGGTAAACATGGGGCAAAGCTGGCAAGGCTAATCCAGTGCAGGGGAAACGACTGATTGATTGATTGTTAATACTTTATTGTCAGTATTGGGAATTAGGCTTGCTGGATGTCCGCTGGATGTGTATCAACAACAAGACAAGAAACAAATGCATACATGACACCACAGACACTGAGGACAATACTTAGTGCAGATATCAGATACCGCTTCACATTTCATTTGGGATTGTGTTCTTCATTTAACTTTAGGACTGACTGGTACACAAAAGAGTGTTTCAATCTGACCCTACTGAAGCATGGAACCCTGTATCTCTGGTTCGATGGCAGCTGGACATATTCACTGTTCAGGGCATGGTTGGGGTTTGACATTATTGTTGGCCAGCCTCAGTATGTTGTTATGGTAGGATGATTCATAAAGTTTCTCAAGCGGTCGTCTTACAATCTTTGAACAGATTTTCATTTGGTGTAGCAATTAAGATTTTAAAGACGTGGTCAAACTCTCATGCCATGTGGCATTGCAATACTGGAGAATGCTCATAATCACAGAAGTAAAAAATAAGAGTAGAATTGGTTTACTAGTTCCAAAAGATCTGAGACATCTGAGAATATAAATTCTTACTCTTAAAACAAGCTGGGTAACACTACAAGAAAAAGGGAGGGACATAGAGCGCACAGGAAATATCTCAGGAAAGAGAAGATTACCACACAATCTGTGACAGGCCTTTTGAGCTAAAGAACCAGTTTTGTCAGCAGGACAGGTCAGGCTCTGCTTCTTGAGTGTCCAGAAACCAGCATGGGGCCAGAGTGGTAGAGTGGCAGAGTGCGCACCACAGATCAAGGCTAAGTCCATACCATAGCAATCAGGGCTAGATTCTGGACTGGGCCATTTGCTGCATGCATGTGACCGCCTCTCTCTTCCCTGCTTTTCCTGTCTCTGTCTACTGTCGCTTTCAAATAAAGCAGAAATAGCGATGAATAAAAATCATTTTTCTGAAAACAGGGCTAACACAAACCACAGGGGGAAAAACTGTGTTTCAAAAGTATGAAAATTATGGATTGTCCTGCTCAGACTGAGATGCACTCTGATGAACTCCAGACTCCTGTTATTCCACTACACTACGGCCAAGAGAGGCAGGGATTCCTCTTCTTTGGACATCTCGGTGGAGGTTCAGCTGTCATAATGGGGCTTTCCAGCAGAGGCACATTGGAGTTTTTTCATATACTGAATCACATATCTAATCACTACATCATTATGTGCCTATAGTATCTCTAAAGGACAGGTTGGTGGAATAGTATGTGTGGACTGGAATGAGACCAACAATCACTGTTGCTCCCCACTATTGTAAAGTGATCTATACCAGGAAAATATTTCTTGTACCATTGAATTAGCCCAGGAAAAAGTGTGCTGAGGTCTGGGGTTGGGGAGATTGGTGTTGGGGGGTTATATAAGTGAAAGTATGCTAACTTTGTGCAGGAAGACACTTGTAAGAAGTCAAATGATGAGAAGTGGCACTAATCCAGGGTCAAAATGTTGCCAAAGCAATCATGGATGAAATGGTCCACCTGACAGACTTTAATAGACTGTAGACTTCTCATATAGGGAACCTGGAACATGTCCAGATAGAGGAGCACACCTTAAGAAAACCCTACGTGAAGACATGGAGATCACAGGGTTTGATCGGGTCAGGGCAAACAGACTTTTGTCAAAGTGCCAGATGTCTCAGTAGGTCCAACTCAAGTCTCAACTGTTGCAGAAGCAAGTCGTGACTGTTTCAGATATCCCATCAACTCTCACAGTTTCCTCTGACGCAGGCTGCAATACCAGAGGGGGAGACAACAAAGAGAACGTGATGATACTGCAACATGTGTATTAAGCTGTAAGCCTGCCAATACCAAACCATAATCACAAGACCACCCCACAAAATTATAACATGTCTCTAAAAGCACAAGAATTTTCTGACCTTTTTTCTGTGGATTTTCTGTGGACTACAAGCAAATTATGAACTTTGACAAGCCTGGCAAGGAGGAGAAGAAGTTTTATTGGCTGCTAAAAGCTAAAAACAAAAACAGTAAAGTGAAAATGATATAAGGTTATTGATACTCTGATGAGTATCATCAGTTGAGTTGTGTGATGAAAATTTATTCACTGGGTTACCAGTCCGATATCTGATTTTTACTTTGTTACTCATTATTGTAACCATAGGAACTTTCTGTTGGGTTGATAAATGAGCAATGTATTTACTTTCCACTATGGCTTACTTAAGAAAACTCTTGGTATGACTCATAGGCTATTCTTGTAAACAGAGAGCAAGCCATTGTGGTTTGCTTATCTTTGTGGTTTGTTCTCTATTTTTTAAATCAATCTTAGCATCCTGGTTAATCTTTTTACTTTGAAAGGTTTGTTTCATCCACACATCTTATTTAACCCTCTGGTTTATATTTAAAATGTTTTTTCAGTTGTTCTAGGACATTTTATTTTGTTTCAATGGCGTGAAAATTCTAAAACAATAAAATGTAAGTTCATTATTGGTTGAACTGAATTAGATAGTCAGTAAGAAACATAGAAACTAAGCAAAAATGCTGGTTGGTAATCTTGTCAAGTGCATCCAGACACACTACTGGTTTGGGCAATGAAACAACAGTGCTGATCACCTTTTTTCCATTTTACTGAAGGTAGGTAAAGTTATAAAAACACTTCAGCCTCACTTGGCCAGCCTTAGGCCCCACCTAATGCTGGTTGTGCCTGTAGGTCTGTCCATCTGTATGTCTGTTTGCTCAACACTTTACTCCATGGCAACACACCTCAAAAAGCATTGCCATGAAATTTAATGAACACGTCCATGCTCCCCAGAGGATGAACCATCTCAATGTTGGTGACCTTACCACCTTTCTGTAGCGCCACCCTGAGGCCAAAATGTTAAATGTGTACACAAGATCTCACCAAGTCTAATCAGTGAATTGCCATAATATTTATTGAATGCATTCATAAACTCCATAGGAATTTTCCTCTTGATTTTGGTGGCCTTATGACTTTTCTGTAGCACCACTGTTACGCCAAAATTGATTTTTTAAATTTTTGACTTCTTACTTTTTAGAGTATTTTTTTACCCTATATAATCCTTGGTTTCATAGATTTTTACATTTTGAATTTTAACTACATACAGAAGATACAAGATACCAGAGCCTTTACTTGCCATTTGCACAGGTGGACATACAGCACATGTACATTAGAATGCTTTCACAGTTCCCATTAGTCAGGCTTAATAAAAAAACAAACAAAAAAAACATAGTACACAATTAATGGACACGTAACAGTCCTGGTCTGTGAACTATACTATACTATACCATGCCATACTGTACAGGATAACACCACCAGATCAGGCTTTGCCAAGCGGGTAGGTGTGGTGCCATGGCCGGTGATTGACAGTGGTGCTCTGTTGTAAGCTGTAATAAAAGGTTTTATAGTCGTCAACCTTCCTGCTTATTTGCCTCAGGCCCTGAATGTGGTGACTTAAACCGTACCTTGGTTCGGTTGTTTTCACTATATGGACTGTATTTCTCTGTCATCAAGACAATCAAGACGCCCCTGCAGCTTATTGCCCACCAATTCAGTCTCCATGCTTAGCCTGACAGAGGGGGTTGTGGAGTTTGTGTCGTGAGTGACGCAAAATTGTTGCTCAGGCTATAGCTGCAGCAAATCTAAATATAAATGACTAAGCATAAGAAGCCTGTGTGCCTTAAGATAGAAGCCTGCTGCAAGTGTGCTACTGGGAGGAGAATTTTACTGTCCTTGATCTGTGGACAGCTCTGGCGGTGGAACCAGGGACCTCTGAACCAACGACTGAGATGATATCGATGCTTCGCCAACTATTTGCCAGAGCGCTCACTACAACTACTGAACAAGGTGTGAAGCAGGAGGTAAAGCGAGAGGTGAAGCAAAAGGAGGACATCCAGCGAGAAGGGCCTAACTTTTCCCATGACTTGGTCAGAGGTACATTTATTGTTACCTGTATGCAGCAATACTAATATTTTTGATCATATTCAAATATTTATATTAAGATTAAGACAATAATATGAAGAATCATCATTTTGTGCTCATGCTGTAGTTTGAATTAGTGTTACGGGTCAGTTAAGGTATGGAATATTCCAGCATGACTAACACCCTAGATACTGATTAACTGCCAGACTGTTAACATGAAATTTGAGGAAGTAGTAACTCAGTAACGATAAACATCTGTCCATGCCACAGACGTTTGCAGAATTTTACTTCTCTAAAATTCAGGATGGCAGGATGACAGGCACATGGTTTTCTGGAGATAAAATTACTGACAGTTAATTTCAGCAACAGAGACTTCTGGAGCAGATAGCCTAGTTTGATTGACTTCATGAGTAATTCTGTTGTTAGCCAATAAACATATTTATTGATTTACTGTTTGAACAAACTGGACCAGCTCCTCAGAGTGGATTACTGTTCCTCGCTTTGCAGATGTAAAATAGGCAGTTTCTGTGTTACTGTGACCATAGATCCTGCATCCTCTTGTGTCCACAGATGATGGCTGTAATCAATAGCTCCTGTTTTTAGTCACTGATTTCTTCTCACACTGGTGGCGATAGTTTTCCAGCAGACCTATTTGCTTGTCTTTGCCTGCCTGGCATCCACAAAACCAAATATTGGTAAATTAAGGTTGTGCATGGTATATTAGTTTTGCTCTACAGGTAACCAGCCATCATTTTAACTCTTATTCAGTTTTTAACAACTAATCATCTAATGGTAATAGTTTAAATGCCTGATAGCTTTTTGTCATAAACTATTTATTCTATTTCTTTTTGGACCTTGCAGGTTTTTGCTGGCTTTATAGGTTACTACAGTGGTTTTCAAAGTGAGGTCCAGGGACCCCCAGGGGTCCTTGAGGAGCTTTCAGAGGGTCCTCAGCAAAATGAAGACTAGATTAACTCCACTATAATTTAATTTCCTAGAAGTTGTTAAGATACAAAAATGTTTGAGCGATTATGTTAACATTAGGCAACATTTCAATCTCACTAGGTATCCATTTGTGAGTGTTTGGATATATTTGCATTTCAGGGTCACTTTAAAGAGCAAAATCAGTTCTAACGGGGATCTGCGGATTAACAAAACTCAGCTGTGGTGTCGAAAAAGTTTGACAGCCCCTGGGCTAGTGTGCTCCTGTGTTTTGTCACCCCTTGTTTGTGATCCACCTTTGTATTCTCTTTAATACTGTGTTATGGGGATAGTAACATCACATCCTGTATACTGCTGAAACCTGAACTGTTTCATCCCAGTTTGGGAACTTCAGAAAAACTTCAGCACCCATCGTGCTTTGCGTCACTCTGTGAACATGGCGCCTGTCTGTCGGACAAAAGGCGAATCAGTCAGACTGTGAAATGAAGCCCAATTAAAAAGCGAAGAGACATTTTGGGGAACCTGACCGTTTCCGTGTGTCCAGGAAACAAATATATGGTTAAGTAAAATCCGTGGAGGCTCTCAGACTGGAATCTCAAGGTAAGACCTGCAGCTTCAACTCCTGCTGGATTAAAACCTTCCTGCTAGACCGATAACGTCCTCCTCTCTCCTGTGCGGATAGCGCCTAACGTTACACTCCCAGGACAATCCGGCATTTCAGTGTTGCTCTAATTAAGTTATCGGCAAACGCGCATGCCTTGCAAAATATGAATAAAGTCATTCATAATTGATTAATAGACACCCTTCGATTCGGCATACATATAATACACAAAGGAGAATCTTATTACAATAAAATGAATACTTTTAGAATTGTTCACATTGAATGCCACCGCCATGTACGATGCATTTTAGTGCAAGAAGACTCCTGGAATAGCAGTGGAATTAGCACTTAAAGTTTAAATTTTATTGTATGAGGTGTAGTATGATTTCTTTGGGGCATGCCGAATGGAAGAATGGCTCCCCATAATTTATATAACGTTATGTAAGGGCTCAAGTCCTGTGCTATCGGGTGTAGGTATTTTCCAAGCAAGGCGACAAAAAAATGCCAGATTTTTTAACGGAGTTTGGGAAAACGGTTGGAGAAGAGAACGTATCGGAAGCTGACTCCTGCAGCAGATAGTCTTGGTACATTGTAGTTAATGGTCGCATGTCAACAGATTTCCATTATGTTTCTGCAGAAGTGACATGGCCAGTGACTAAAAAGTTGCATAGTGTAGTTATATGTGTTTTGTCTTCGTGCTCTACCCGCATCTTTCTGCAACCAGCAGTCTATCGCCAGACACTGAGTTCAGTAATAATGCATTTTTAAAAACACAGTTTCCTTAGATGCTTGGCTCTTAGTAAAGGAATGTAAATAAAAGTGGGTAGAAACAACAAACAGGCTGCAGTCTGAGGGCTTGGTCCTGCATGGCCTGGAGTTTAGTCCAAGCCTGTGAATGAGCAAACCTGAAGGAGAGGAAAACCTGACCTCTGCGGATCATAGAAAAGTGTGAGTGTTTTTATTTAATGTAATGTGATCCTTTATTGATTCCTGTAGGGAAATGTTTTTTTTTCCTCTTGCGGCTGCCCTCCACAGTGAGGTCAGAGAGTTCAGGGTCAGCTCCAGAACAGCAGCTCCAGAGCTGGTATAGTGTACTCAGTGTCTTGCTCAGGGACACTCCGCACGTCTCCTGGTTGAAGGACAGTCTATCATAACTGGTAGACCACCTGGCTGACCTAGTTTATTTAGTTATATATGGGTTCACAGCCATAATATCTTGCCATTGGTTGTAAGCTCTGCATGCTTGTGTGTATATTTTCATACACACCCACTCTCCCTATGCTTTCCCTCTATGCTGTCAGCAGAAACCTCTCAAGTAGCTGATCAGTGCTGTTCAGTACTATTTGACTACCATTATCTGTCAGCTAACATGCTCTCAGGGTCCAGGCCAGGCTCTGCATCATACGACTGGTCCAAAAGTACACATAATCACACAACACACAGTCTCTGTTCCAGTGTTAGTCATTTGTCAATCTAGTAAGCCCTGAGCTATGGCAAACCTCCTGCATCTACTATTGCTCATCACCAAAACTTTAAAATCCTGCTTACATCCACTGAATTTCTGACGATGATGATCTGCAAGATATTACTCGCTCAGTCGTGTGTGTGTGTGGTGTGTGTCTCTCTGCAGCTAAGCTCACAAACTACTGGGCCTGTTAGCCTAAATTTTTGTGCACAGTTGTGCCTGTATGATGAAGAACCTCTCGTGGTTGCAGTGATTCAAAACCTTTGCAAAATGTTTGTTTTTGCTACTTTTGCCGTCTCTCATCGTTTACTGTCTAGCTTGCTCAACCGCCTTTGCTCTGTCTCTCTCCCTTCACATACCTCAGGGCCGCTACACGCTGCTCCCTCGCTTCAGTCACTGTATAGCTCGCTTGACCACCACTGCTCTCTTTCTCTCTCTCTGTTACCCACATACTACTGGGTCCATATGAGGCGCTCTCACTTAATTTGCTGTCTAGCTCGATTATTATTATTTTTTTTAAATCCTCTAGTAGTGGCTTTCACATTTCTGGCATTTTTTCTCTTGATTTAATAAAACTACAAGATTCTGTGTGGTGTCATTCATGCTAAGTTATGGTGAGTACCACACCTTACCATAACCTCCCATGAGCTAAGAGGGTCTGACTTCTGAAGAGTCACTGATAGGCGAGGTTGTTGTAGTTGTGTTTTGTGGACTTGGCAGGAAACTTTGTTCTGACCACAGGACAAGGTGGCTGCTTCCAGATGGATATGGAAAAAAAATGAAAGCTTCAACTTGGGTCCTGGATCCACTGTGGCGGATAGATAATTTTCCTGTCCTAATGTAGTTTGATGTTAAAGGGTGATGGGAGTGTTGGTGGGATTCAGTGCTGTAAAAGAGAAATTGACAGAGTTTTTCTCAGGGCAGGTAACAAAGTTCTGTTCCTGTTTTGTTACAGTGTTGTATGAATCAGCGGATCTCAACCTCGGGGGTCCTGCAATCCCTGGTCCCATCTTATCAAATACTGGTCTGCAGCATGATGTGTATCAGTCTTGGGGGGGCTTGAAGGTTGAGCACCACTTATCTAAAAGATGGTTAGATATAGACCTTTTAAAGTGGCTGGTAGTGACCGGCATAACCTGAAGCCCCACCTGCAGACTCAAAATTGAAGCCAATGCTAAAGTTTCTTGAACCTGCATTATTTCTAATGGTCAGCAGGGGGTGACTTCACTGGCTCCGAAAAGAAGTTTGGCTCCATCGATTACCATGTTCAAATGGCCACCTTTACAGCAGAAATGCATGTGAAACCTATGTCATAGTTGATAATCTATTCATGTAAAAAAAGATATTTTTTTCAGTGAATCTCCTAGTTAAACCAATATTTTTCGACACAGCGATTTTGAGTTTGCAGTGTATGATAAATTTGTAATGTGACTTTGCGTGGCTGAGCCAGGTGCAGTCATGTTGCTGTGCGTGGTCCTCAGGGTCTCCTTGTCAGAGCTACCCCTTGCTCCTCAACAGCTCCACCCTCTCATCTAAATATGGTCACCTTTGGCTCCAGCAATCAAAGATGCCCAAACAACACCCAAAATGCGAGGCTTGACACGAGGCTTCAGAATGCTAGTCCACAAACCAATGGGTGATGTCCGGTGGCTGCGTCTACCTCCTATACAGTCTATGGTAAACTGCAGCATTTGGATCCATGTCCAGAGTTGAGTGTTTTCACTTCTGCAGGCATGTGTTGGTCTCAGAGAAATAAGAGAATTCATTTTAACTCGCTTAAGGCATAGATTATATCAGTTCTTTTCCAGAAACAGCCAACAAAACCTTTGGCTGGTGGTGACTGATAAGCCTATGGTATGTGATAATGGTTAATGGGCTTGTGGTCCACTCACTTAACATGTCATGAGGAAAATGCCATCTTTTATTTCTTAAAGTTTTTATGCACTAGTCCACCTAATTTTAGGAAATATGTCCATGCTCCACAAAGCTCAGATTTTATTCCATACATTACCATTTGACTTGGTATGTATGGACTATGTAATTACCCACTGGCCAAATACATGGTTTGACTAATTACTGTGGCTACCCACTGCATGACATGTGGCATGATTGTTTCAGTATTGTCACAACACCAGAATTTTGAGTTTTATTTCAGTACAAAGTTTTAATATACTACTGCGACGCTGCAGCTAACAAAAATAAAAACTTTCAAGCAGTGTAGCAGAGCAACTGTTTCTAAAATTTTACAAGTTTATTCTTGTTGTCACACTTGATGTTGACATCCTTCTAGCAACTTTTGCACAGGAGTTTTAAAATTGGTTGGCTGTCAGCTCTTTTCAGTAGAAGTTATTCTTTCATTTGGTGTTTTGATGATGATAGTAGAGAGCGCTGTCTAACACATCAGTCCAAAATCTCCTATAGGTGTTCAGTTGGGCTGGGATGTGGTCACTATGAGGGCGATAGCAAAGTATTTACATAATTTTCATCCTCATCAAACTATTCAGTGAGCCATCGTGCCCTGTGGATTTGGGCGCAGTCATCCTGGAGGAGACCACTCCCATCAGGATAGACATTTTTCATCATAGGATAAAGGTGGTCACTCAGAATAACTTTGTATTGATTTGCAGTGAACCTTCCCTCTATAGGTATAAGTGGAGTCAAACCGTGCCAGGAAAATGAACCCTCCGAGCATTACAGAGCCTCAGACCCCCTCGCTATAGGGGTCAATCATTTTGGACGTCACACATACACTTACTCACTTGTCCAGAATATAGTGAAGGATGATGACTCATCTGACCGCATCAATTTTTTTTTCCACATCTCTGTGTACCAGTGCCTGTGGTTGTTGCACCACTGAACTCTCAAATGTGCATTTGTCTCTGCAGTGAGGGATTTATGTACTAAAACCCTACTATCCCTCCCCATGTAGCTGTTGACAGCCTGTTCTTGCTGACTCAGTCTGATCATGTCCCGCATTGACTTTCTCACCCGAGGAAGAGTTGCTCTTCTGTTTTTCCTTACACATTGCACGAATGCATGATTATGACCGTCACTGAATGTGTTCCTCTTGCCACCGTGATCCAAAATTTAGGATGTTAAATCGCTTAATTGTGTAATACAATTGTGCAAGATAAATTACTTAACCAGGAACTGATAGCAACGATAAACAATGTTTATGCATCTGTATCTGTAGATGCTGATAGTTACAGTACAGGTTAATATAGCCAAACTGATAACAAGGTGTGTGCATATGTGTTTTGACTGTCTTTTAGGACTGTGTGTGTGTTTTTAAAAAGGGGTGTGTGTGTTGGTGTCTGTGTTTGTTGAACACTTGTACTTGAGGCTAGTGTTCTCTAGCCATGGTTGGTGGAAGTTTTCATTCCATCCTATCACTACAGTGGCCAGTTTCGTCAAGTAGCAGCTACGGGAAGTGAAACTGATCCAATCACTACACCTTGAAGTAAAAACCTGCACATCCTTGGGTCACGTGCACCGTGACGAAGAACACTGTAGGCAGGCAGCATCGAGGCAGGCCCCAACCTGCCTCAGCCTGAAGCTGTTGAGTAAAATCCTCCCATCTGATGTTAAAAAGTATTAATAATCACATCATTATCAAAACACAAAAGTTAAGATGCAGAAGCAGGCAGGCAAACTTTACATAGACCATCCTTTGAAAAACTGTCTTTTTAAAACCTCTTCACCTCTGCCGGTCCCGTTGATGGGCTCATCATTACAAATGCGTGCTGTGCAGTGGAGCTCTGTAAAAACCCACAGAGCTTTACTTTAAATTCTAGTGGAGATTCCATGGTTTACACAGATACCAAATATGTGCTGCTGAATTACAGGGAAATGTGTATAAAATGATGCACAAGACATTTAGATGTTTTCTATGTGATGAAATGGTTTAGCCATAAAACAACAGGTGTTTCTCTAAATTTAAGAGGCAGGTTGTCAGTTTGTTCGCTGGATCCACAGGGAAAGTTTGGGTGGGGAGAGCATTCTTCCCTCTCTCAACACGACTGATCTGCCCTTGAGCAAGGCACTTAACCCCCAGCTGCTCCAGTGGCCAGCAGTGTCAGGCTGCTGTTATACTGCTCAGCTCCCAGTTGTGAATGTGTGGGCGTTGCTGAAAAAGAGCATGTGTGGACAGCCTACTACCCTGAGTACATAAAGGCTAAAAAAAAAAAGTTGAATGCAGCTTCAAAGAAGCGCTGCAGCCAGCAGATAAAGAATATCACATTGTTGTATAATATGGAAAAAAAATTCAAACTTTGAAGCTACTGTGGACAAAAGAGTGAATAAGTGAAAATGTCTGTTGAGGTGCAAAAGTGCAATAAAGTAATTTTGTTTTGTGAAGTTGAGACAGATAATTGTGTTCAGTTATTAAGCAAAACAGAATGATTTACCATTTTGTGCCATAATATCGACCCCCGTATATCAGTCTGATTCTATACACCATGACTCATCTCCTCTGGCTCAGAGAGAGAAAGTATGGAGCTTGGCTGCCTGAGATGGAAATTTTCTCTGGCATTTTTCCAAGACACACACTCACACATGCGCATGCACACACACACACACACACACACACACACACACACACACACACCTCCTCCTCCTCCTCTTCTATATCTCTATATAAGTGTTGACATGCCTGCTGACTTTGATTCTGTGCTGCGGCCTGCTTTTCTTCTCAGCATCAAAAAGAAAAGCGTGGAGAGACAGATGTGTTATCTCAGTCCTCCACTCTTGCTGTTTGTGTCCTTCATTGTGTATCTCTCACTTTCTCTCGCTCTCTCTCGCTCTCTCTCTCTGTTCAGCTCGCTCAGTCACAATTTTTTATGACTGTTAAGAAATAACACCACCAAACAAGTGATGTACATAAAATAGACAGTCAGTTTTAATCCCCCAACATCAACAGTTTATCAGTAGAGACTGTATTAAGATGAGTATGTATGTGGTTTTAAAACATGTACTGTACAATAAAAGCCTACTTGTAGCTGACAGATGAACCCATTTCATGTCTGGATAGCAGCTGCTGAACTTTGTGTGTGTGTGTGTGTGTGTGTGTGTCAGTTGTGAATTTTGAGGCAGCTATCACAGACCAGTGTGGAAGTGAAACATCAACTACCATCTATTATCATGTTGTGTAATCACTATGTATTATACCAATGAATTTGCTTGCTTTACTTTGACACTGACATTCTTATATCTGATACCTAAAGTGCCTTGATTTTAGATTAAAAGCCCTTACTGTGTGTACCACAAGTGTGTAATCATTACAAACATCATAGTACATCCTGTTCACTGTGCCTGACAACTAACAGATAGGATGAAGAGAGACCTTTGTTTCCAAGATAACATTGACTAGCTAACCTTGAAGATTTAGTCAGGTTCTTTGCTCATAATTCATAGTTTTTATGTTTGTTTCACATAGTATAACTCCAGTGTGAACACTTAATAATCGGTTTGTTCACTGATGTAACCACTGGCCAGTGGATCTGCAGATTGAATAGACCCTCAAACCGCCTTTTTCCTGTCCTGAGTCTTTCTTCAGCACAAAGCTGTACTATTGCAGCTATGTTCTGTGATCGTTTTACTGGTTGTGAGTCTTGTGATATGTGACTCAGTGGGTAGAGCAGGGCACTAATGTTGCAATAGATAGTGCTTCTATTCCCACTGGGATCCCCCTTACTATAAAAGCGTGCACTCATTGACCTGTTACTGTTCTCTTGTCCTCCTCCTGTTCTGTTGTCCTCCTGTCTTTCGTCCCGTCCTGTCCTGTCCTCCTCCAGGATGTCCCAGCAGTGTGAGGAGCCCCGTTTCACCATCGAGCAGATTGACCTCCTCCAGAGGTTGAGGAGGACGGGGATGACCCAGGCTGAGGTCCTTCACGCCTTAGACACCCTTGACCGCCTGGACCGGCAGCATGGACACAAGTTATCGCATGGAGCCTCCTACCTGCCACCCTCATCCTCTTCCTCCATGACTTCCACTGCCACCCAGACCAGTTTCCCAGAAAACCGACTCTCGCCGTCACCCTGTAACAACTACAACACCTCCCCGCCCCTGCCTATGACCGTTCCCGCTCCTGTTGCCATGGGAGCGGTAGCTCAAAACGGTCTGGTTGCTGTGACCAATGGGAAGCTGTCGCCGCCGCAGTTTCCTGTTGGCATGGTTAGCGGCAGCGTGGCGGCACCTGGATACGGGTTTGAGACCAGTGAAGAAGACATAGATGTTGATGACAAGGTGGAAGAACTGATGAGGTAAGGCCAGACTAGACCAGACCAAGTAAGTTATGGCAGACTGAATCTAGTCGATAGTAGAATAATTTACATATCATTGAACTGACCATTTTTGGGAGATCGATACTAATGTCCTGTGTTTTTTTTTAACAGTCTGATTGGTCAAACACAGATCCTTTTGCCAAGTGAAGTGATGCATTTTAACCCAATGGCACATGATATAAAAGTGCACATCAAGCATAGACTGCAAAATTTCAATCTAGATTGTCCTCATGGCTTCATGTCATTGCTGACCTAACAATTGCTGCTTTTACATGCACTGAAGAGGATGTAATAGGGTTATTCGCCATGTACAGGCAGTTACTTGATTTCTCAAATGCCATGTAAATGAGAAAGCTGGTTTCCATAATCATGGTAAAGGATTAAAAGAATTTGGGGTAAGGCAGCTACATTTCTGCTGGAGAAACCTGATTATTGTATATACACTTACTCGGATTTCTGAGCAGCTTTTTCTGTGTGCGCATGTGCAGGAAAAGAGAGTGGATAAGGAAAGTGATATAAACACTGTACAACACTCAGGAGAGTAAAAGGTCATCATTGTACATTCACTGAAGAATGCGTAATAATTTAATGTCACCGTTACCTCTGATGAAAATATAAGGAAACAAAAAAACAGCTGCCGGCTGACGGGTCCTTTCTGCTGGGTGCAAGTAGCTGCAGCCCCGCTATCAGCAGTGGTAACAGTCCAGGGACAAAAGGGGGTTGTGGGCACCCGATTATTGGGGGAGTGCATGTTAACGTTTGCTTTTGAGGAGTCAGGGTAAGGCATGTAAATACACATGTAACACATGTAAATATGTCACCGGATTTCCTGCCATAACCTGATTACTCACAATAAACCCATTTTTGTGTGCATGTAAACATAATAATTGTGGAAAAACAGTGCATAAGAGATTTTATCCACACAGAGTTATTAATTGTTAGTATGGGTTTGATGCTGTTGGTGAAGCATGACAAACATGTTCACTGAGGCAGCGTTAGGCTGTGCCTGATGTCCAATACTTTTAACAGTGTCTAATCATATGAAATTCTTAACTTAGCATTAGAGATGAATGTATTTGGGCTGTCACTACTGATTAACTCTTGAAAAGAGCAAATTAATACACTTCAGTAGTCAAAAGGAGTAAAATGAAATGACCAAGCATCTCTGTGAATCTGAGATTCAAAGCAGCAAGGCCACGTAACACTGGATGGAGAAATTCTCTAGTGAAAAATAAAATACATTTCAAATGGCAGAGGACCAAAAATAATGAATGGAGACCCATAATGTGAATGGGCAGTCAAAACAGTGATCAAATTATTGCTTGTAACCTTTTTAGAATGTCTGCCAGCCAATTATGATCAGTGGCCAATGGACGGTGCATCACTCTTAGTAAGTGGAATCAATCCCAAAGGCATTTCACCTGATAAACACCCGTAGCAATGAGATTCCTCTTGGGTAATCAGCGTGGGAACATCAGTCAAATGCTGGTCAGTGTGAGCAGCCATGAAGGCACGTACCCAACCATCATTTTTAGCACAATTGTGTTGCTTGCCAAAAGAGTGAAAAACAACAAGTGAATTCCTGAATCCAGCCGTCATGGTTGTGAGGTTATTTCTGACACATAAACTCCCTCACCCTCCTGTGCCTCACATCTGTAGACTGCAGCTGTACCGCAGTAATCACCGCAGTATTGATTTGATGGTGTCTGTGAAAATGAAATTGAATTGGAAGAAGAGCAGAGAACATTACAGCAGGATCTGTTTTCTGATTCCTGCATAAAATCATCCCCAGAGCTACTGCTGTCTGCGTAAATGTAAATGAGAGACTGCTCTACTGATAGAAACTCCCCGTGTTGGTGCATGTGCATGCTGGGCGGGGCGTTGCTTATAACTGCTCACATCTTCACTTCAAAACCAGCTTCCTCATATTTGTGACACATCTGCCTTTATACTCCCCATTATTGACTGGATGTATATGTTGAGTGAGGTGTTAATTTGTTAGTATGAACTGTATGACTTTCTGAGTTGCCAATATGTTTCAAAACCAATGTCACAGGACAGACCTCCTGGACATTTATTGGACTTAAAATGTGGTTCTGGTTCTTCTCTCTCCCTGTAGACGGGACAGTGCTGTGATAAAGGAGGAGATCAAGGCTTTCCTGGGGAACAGGCGGATCTCTCAGGCTGTGGTCGCTCAGGTAACAGGTCTGTGTCTCCACCTTCTCTGTACTTGTAACTGGCCTGATAAATCACTGGTAAATGATATTTCCTGTTTTTGTAGAGAATATAAGAAATTCTTGCTAAATCTAAACCGTGAGTAAGACAGAGTTTCGGGGCAAATGACTTCCTCATGGTGAAGGATCTATTTTTTTCCTCTCTGAGTGTCAGAAAGGACTTGCTTACTGCCTCAGTGTGGTAGTCACTACTATTAGAAGACAACTGAACATAAATTACCAGGAGAAAATAATACATCCCACAATACTGGATCTGAGTACATGAAGTTGTTGCCTCTGTAAACTCCAGACAAGCTCATTTTTATAACCAGATCTCACTCCTGACCTCATCTTCCTCCTCCTGCAGGGATCAGTCAGAGTCGGATCTCCCACTGGCTCCTTCAACAGGGATCAGATCTCAGCGAGCAGAAGAAGCGAGCTTTCTTCCGCTGGTACCAACTGGAGAAGACCAACCCCGGTATCACCAGCTTCCTTCTCCTGTTTAATAAAAACAAAAAACAAAAAAACTGTAAAATAAAAAGAACAAGTCAAGCAGCGGACACCCAGAGCTCATTAAAGTTGACAAAACTTGGAAACTATACCGGAGTTGCAGTAACAAAGAGGGGAAAAAAAAGTACAACACAATGAGAGCAAGAACAAGTTATCAGTTAGATGTATGGTTGTAAAAATGTCCAGCTGAGCCTCCAAATACAGAGATTTCTTGCTGTATTTCCTCAGGGATGTTCACCCAGAGTTTATTTTTAAGATTATTTTTTTCAGCATTTTCTGCTTTATTTGACAGTCACAGTAGAGATAGACAGGAAAGGCAGGGGAGAGAGACGGGATGACATGCAGCAAAGGACCTGAGGTTGGATTTGAACCCTTGGTCGCTGCGATTGGGACTAAGCCCTGGTACGTGGTACGCACTCTTTACCAGTGAGCCACGGAGCCAAGTATTATCATTTCATCACCGTGTACAGTAGAATTTAAAGTTACATACAATGTAATGATGATGGTATGTACAAATACAGGAACAAAAATTACATTATATTGAGAGGACACCAGATTACTTTGTGATACACAAATATCTTTGAACATTTATTGACAGAAAACAAAACAAAACAAAACAAAACAAAAAACACAGATCTGAGTGCCAGGGTGGCTTTGTGGTCAGCAGGATGGCGTCATAATCGAAAGCTCATGTGTTTGTTCCTTAAAAGAGACAATTAATGTACATCAGCAGCTAAAATAAATTTTAGCAAGACATGGAAACACTCCCACTCACCAGAGTTGTTCTGGATACGACCGGCAGCTAAAACACCTGATCTGTAATGTCGATATAAATTCTCAAAAGTGCAGTTAAAGACATTTGCTTGTCAAATCGTTCTTATTCTTACTAATTCTTATTGTTATTAATGAGTCATATCATCTGGATTATGACTTTAACAAAAAAAACTGCTGCTCTGGTGTCTTTCCTTCCAAGCTTCCATGTTACAGATGTAACATAAATTATTAATGAGGTCAAAAAAGTTTGATTGAAGAAAAGAAAGCCAAGGCTTTTAATTTAACTTTAACACAGAGTTTTGTGCTTAACTTAATATTTTTTACTGGCACCTTGATATGTCCTTGGGTGCAGAATTGAAGGCTTTGAACTGTCTGGGCACACGAGAGTGCCTTGGTTTTAAAAAGCTGACTGCACTGTATGCTGTCGTGGCCAATTAAAAACCAATATATTTAAAGGGGGAGATTGGAATGTGCAGTATAAAAACGTAATTTCAGTCAAGCTCAAAGTAATCCCAGTTTCTTCACTAGGAAAAAAAACTTGTAATGGTAGTTTTTTTATCAAAATCCTCTGACTTTCATTGAACTCATTAGTCTGATGCTCTCCAATATATGAACATCAGGAAGTAATGTTCACAATGGAGATCATTCATGCAAGGTTTGTCCATACAGACACATTCATTCCATTCTGCACTGCCTTCGCCCTAAACCCTTATGGTATGGAAAGACGTGTGTGTGTCTGTGTGTGTGTTTTAGTCTTTAGGGAATGTTTTCTTCAGGATTTAGCTGGTTTCACAATATTCATGCAATCTGGAAAAGGTATATTATTTTTAAGATAAAGTCGTTTTTTCCTCCTAAAACACATAATGTTCACAACCTTTTCATTCTGGTCATTATTCTACTGAAATTGTGTAGAAGGACAAATATAAGAAATCATCATTTAGCATCACAGCTTATAATTTTGCACATTTAAAAATCAGCAAAAGAACATCATGAGCCTGAAACAGCCTCCACAGGACCGGCGTTCATTTCTACAATCCAGCATCATTTGATTAGTGAAAATTTCATGATGGGGAAATTGGGTTATTGCAGTGCCAAATAGTGATTAGACAAAGCCAAAAAAAAAAAAGAAAAAGTGAAGTGAAAGACGAATTGATGTTTTACATTGAAAATATACAACTATTTCAACATTAAGTAGAAGTATAGAAAAAATTGAAGAGGATTGCAGAAATTGTGCAAAATAACATTAACAGAGGAACTTACTGAAGCAAAAATATTAGTATATACTCAAAAAATTAAATGTGTGCAATATGAAATAAGAGGAGGTGACACCACCACTGGTTTAATTTCTTGGCACACCAACAATATGTGTAAAACAAGTGAAATTCCAGCATATACATGATGTGCAAAAATGTGCATCATATTCATATTAACACATCTGTGGCAGGCCATTAATATGTACAGAAAGTGACTTGGGTCATAGGTATGCATTGTAGAACCTATTCACCTTATCACATATATTCACGTTACAGCCATAGATAAGATGTACAGGGCAGGCAGGTTTGAATATGTGCATTACTAGCTGTTCAGAAAGAAAGATAATCTTCAGAAAACTGACATGCTGATCTGCATGTGGATTATAATTTTATCATTTTCTCTGGAATGATTAGAATATGTGTATAGACTGAGGTGGCATTCATTTATATACAGACACATTGCAGTGTTGAAAGCTGACCTGGCTGTGTGGTGGGTGTGTCCTCAGGTGCCACTCTGGCCATGCGAGCCGGCCCATTGGCTTTAGAGGACATGATGGAGTGGCACCAAGCCCCGCCCCCACTCATCTCTGCCCCTGGAGGCTTCCGTCTGCGGCGAGGCAGCAGGTTCACCTGGAGGAAGGAGTGTCTGGCCGTTATGGAGAGGTGAGGAGCGTGGAGCAGTTAGCAGTTAGAAAGCTGAGAAGCAGGAGGTGTTGATTGGTTGTTTAAACAAGTAACCAGAAGCATAATGTTGCTTTATTGTAGGCTTTGGTTTTTGCCCCTTTTATTTGTCTGTTCGTTTGTTTGTTTACTAGCAGGATATGTCAAAGTTATGAAGGGATTTGCATGAAATTAGGAGGAACTGATTCAAAATTCACACTAATTGGCTAAAGTGGGGTATGACAGTGGGCGTGGCTTTATATAAAAATGCATAACTTTCAAATGGATTCGCACAACATCATGAGACTTTGTGGAAAGTTTGGTGTGGCGTTGGGTGTGATTAACTTTTAGAGAATATTCAACATGTTGAATTTGTATATCTTGGCAATTGCATAGTGTTGGCAGAGGTATGGGCTTTACTGAACACTTTCTATTTTCTACTCGTTTCTTCAACTTGTATCATCACAAAATGACTCCTCATATGGAATGGTGTGTGTGTGTGTGTGTGTGTGTGTGTGTGTGTGTGCAGCTTCTTCAGTGATAACCAGTACCCTGATGAGGCCAGAAGAGAGGAGATTGCCAACGCCTGCAACGCTGTCATCCAGAAACCAGGTGGGAGAGAATCCAGTGCTGCATGATAATAATTATTTCATATAGCATCTTGCACGGCTGATGAATGACACACATCAGTAGTTGTGTGGATTAACACAACAGCCTCTCAGTGTGACAACCACAAGGCCATCCCACTGCATTCTGAATACTTTTGGCTATCCTCAGCCACACTGGATGTACTAAATAAAACAAAATGTTATACATATTTATGTTGCTGATATTACTGATATGCCAGCATTTTATGATTATTAATTATTGAGACTAATACTGAAATATCCAGTTCATTGATTTATTGTGATTGCACTATCGTACTGATTTGCTGTTATTGTCCTTTTATTAAATAATGGGATCAGGATATGATGCATGTGATGTGGTTTGATTAGGTGCATGAAAATAATGAACTGCACCTGAAAATACGGGCTACTGGCAACCTCCAGTCCAAAAAATACTGACAGTGATGTTCAAAACCCCATGTTGGTTGAACCCTAATCATTAATCAATCAACTGTGCAAACCCAAGAGAAAGTATTTTTGCTTTTTCCAAAAGTTCAGGGGATTTTTGGAGATCCATGTCCTGTTTGTTTTTAATGGAGAGTATATTTTTCTTTTTTCTTTTTTTTTGTCTGTTGCTCTCCTGCTTCTTGTAGTAAGGAAAGAGAGGCTGAAAGAGCATGGGTAACGAGGCAACCTCAGAGATGTGATAACTGGAATCTGATCTGTGTGTGTGTGTGCGTGTGTGTTTGTTTGTTTCATAGGAAAGAAGCTGTCTGATTTAGAGAGGGTCACATCTCTGAAGGTCTACAACTGGTTTGCCAACCGCCGCAAAGAGATCAAGAGGCGTGCCAACATAGGTAATATCTACCTCCACACTGGAAGATTGTGTGTATGTGTGTCTGTCTTTGTATATATATATATATAGTAGTCATCACCATAGAAGTTTTCCCTGTGTATTTATCCTTCTTTAGATCAACAGCCAGTTCTTTCTTTAAATGGTGCAGGACTGAACCAGTATATTGAGATAAAACTAATGTATGAAGTGTAAGTGTAGTATCTTAGCAAGCACACACTAAAAAGTGGGAGTTTTCCAGCTGAACTCCAGGCCGATTAAAGTTTATATCGCTGCTGTTGCAGCAGCTGTGTTTTTCTTTATTAAAATTCATGGTGATTGTTATTAACGTGTTTCATGTCTCCTGGGCAAACTTAAAGTTAAAGTCCTTTTTATTGTGTGTTTTTGTTGAATACTCAGAGCTGATTGGCCAATTGGTGACTTGGTGCCAAAATTATGTAACTCCTGCATTACTGCAGACAGTCCTTTTTTTCTTGTAACTGACATTAAATAAAACGACTTTAAATTCATAATTTATGTCAGATGGTCCCTGTGTTTGGGAAGCAGCTGTGTAATAAGCGGGATAATATACAGTGAGCTTGTCTTCATTGCAAAATAAGCCTGGACAGTATGATTGAAGACCTCAACGCAAAGTTGATAATGGCTGGCTCACTGTGTATTTTCCCCTTATTTACCAGCTAATGAGGCTTGGAAGTACATCGGAGGAGTCCTTTGGTTGATTTCATATCTATTTGGCACCAACAAAATTATAAATACTTCACTCCAGTGGCTGCTAAACAAATCCAAAAACAACAGTCTACAATACAAATAGAGCCTTTCTTTGTCAGCACATATCTGGCATATCTGGCTTTAGTCTGTAGCTCCCCCTTGCAGCATCAGCTGAAATGCTAATGTAGAATTTCAAAGGCACATGGGCATCAGTGAGGATTTCTCCCATGACTCCTGTGAAACGTTCCCTTTGCAGATGTTTGGTATTCCCTGCAGCAGTCGGATGTTATTCTGCACTGCTTCCACCGTTGTGTTTGCAGGTGTATGAGAGTTAGTCTTTGGGTTGTTGAAGTTGATGTGTTACAGTGAGGATTGTTGATTTTTTGAAAGTTGATATGTTATGGTGAGGTTTCTGTTTTTGAAGAAGCATCCATCTTGGAGAGCCATGGCATTGAAGTTCAGAGTCCAGGAGGTCAATCCAATAGTGATGAGGTGGATGGCAACGATTTCCCTGACCAGGTAACTCACTGACTGGATGCCTAGTCATATGATATTTAGAAGGCTATTCTGTCACAGAATACATGCAGTATGGTCTGCACTGTTAAAGGATTTCGGGAAATATGAAGTAAAAAGGATGCATGACTATCCCTGTGACACTAGGATGATCATGTAAATGAGTGGAAAAGCTATAAAACTGCTTCCTGTTTATGTTTCCTTCTCTGCCACAGGGCTGTGAGGTTTCGTTGTTTGACAAGAGAGCTTCAGCCAGACAGTTTGGCTTCACTCGAGTCGATCTGTCCTCTCCAACCCAGGTACAAACTGGCTACACTCACACCTTCCTCACCAATATCATGTTTACCAAAGAGCTTAGCCCTCAATTGGAGAGATTTACAATGTCAAGGTTTTACTCCTGATCATCTGCCAAACTTATTGAAGATTGCATTTTGAAGATGACAGTTTAGAGACATAATGACGTGGAGTATTTTCTGTAACTTCATAAGCTCTGTCTGCTTCTTTTGGCCAAGAGATTTTTATGCACTGCAGAAGAGGTGTGTCAAGACCTTTTTGTTCCAGGTGCTGCATTGGTGGTCAGAATTAATTACTATTTTCGTATCATAATTGCTAAATGTTTGTGCATCTTTAAAGTTTTTTCACTGATCCGGCATATGCTATGCCTTCTTTTTAAAACATGATACTTTCTAAACTAGATTTATTTAGAGGCACTAATTGGAGTCAAATTAGCGACCTCTTGTGCCTGTGGGGATGGCCTGTTTCGTGCCATACCTAAGAGTCCTGATGCACATAAACCCAATCGCAATTTAATTAATTTTGAGTCTTAGCTCAGTTTTGTGCACGCGCTCTACCTTTTTGGAAACATGATGGAACCACAGATGAACGAAAAGCAGAGAAAGCACAAAGCTGCAGTAGAGCTGGAGGTGGTGGTGGTTTAGGAGTAATAAATCATACACATATATTCAGTCTAAAGACACAAGGTGATACAGTATGTATAGTAAAACTCATATATGAGTTCTTATACAAAAACAGAGTACAAAGGCACTGGCAACTTTAATATTTAATGTATTTTCAAGAGGGCTTTATGTAAAGTATTAAGTACAAATTGCTTGTCCTGTTACTGCTGTCAGAAAATTTATAATACATGACAGCGTTGTCATGACAGCCATGACAGCACGGAAGAGTGCCAACTTTTGGAATGATTAGTGAAGTTTTCAGTTTGCATTTCAGGGTAAGGCAGTTTCAGCTTTACTCACCAGTCATTAGCTCTTACAAGAAGATTTTTTACAGTAGGTAGGGGGCCCAAAATTGCTGGTTGGCCACAGATATTAGACATTACTGACCTTTTAATCACTTAATTTTTTAAATTTATTTCCATTGAGAAACAAATGCCTCAGTTGCTATGGTATGACTATCTTTCTGCTCCCAAAACAAAACAAAACAAAGCCAAAAAAATGGTTTAGCTCGCCAACCAGTGGTGATTTTGATTGACCAGTCCCTATTTAAATCATGCCAACATCAGCTTTTCATGGATGAAATTTAATTTTTTAAGGGGCATTGTAATCAGTCACAATTACCATAAGGGATACCATAAATAAGTAGTGCATTAGTATTTAACTTTTAACCTTATATTGTGCATATATGGAGGTGCCACAAACTTGTCAGTCACCCCTTGTATAATGTGATCAGTGATCATATGATTCTGATTGGAAGCCTCCTAATTTCAAACCTCTTCTCTTCCTCTCCCTCTTCTTCTTCATCTTCCTCTTCCTCCTCTCAGGTTCCCACCCTCCTCCCCAGCTGGTTTGCTGCCCTGGGTAGAGGCGGCTTGGCGGGACAGAAGGGCAGCTCTCTGACTGGCCGTTCCCTGCTGCAGGCGGTCGGTCCTCAGGCGGAAGGTCCCAGATTAACAGGTGTGTCATGGTCTCCCCCTTCCCCCTCCCTGCAGGACGAGCCCACCAATCACAGCTCTCTGTCCGAGCCCCAGGACTCAGTCGCCTTGGTGGAGGAGATGGCGTCCGTCAATCACAGTATCTTGGCTCTGGCCAATCAGGAGTTAACAGCTGGGCCAGGGGGCGGCACAGAAAATGACATCAAGACGGAGACGCTGGAGGACGACTGAAGAGGAAGCGGGAGAGAAAATATAGGAGATATAAGTTATAAATAGGAACAGGTGTGTTGATATGCAAGCAGATTTTATAGAAATGTAATAAGTCATAAAATGACCAAACTTCATGTATAGTCAAACCCTGAGATACCTCCAACCCTACCTCCAACCACCAACTTGCTCTTCTACACTGTTACAGGCATTACCGGTATAAAA